>OMKY01232306.1:0-17449 GCA_900302395.1 Bregmaceros cantori | reverse complement strand
TTTAAGCAGCACTCACAGAGGGCTACTAGTATAGACGAGTTCGGGGGGTATTTCCGGTCTCTGAACGTCACGTCCGGTGCCATTTGTTTAGACGTGTTTTGGACTATTTTACAACATGTCTATTCGGTGGCAACACACACCTAACTGTTATTTTAAAAGGATGGTGGTAACTGCTAGTGCTAAGTGCTATTCCACACCCAAATGCACCCGTGCGGATATGTGATCCACAAACGATTATTAAACCATGATTTAATAATCAGTGCAACTCGTTCCATTTTCTCATTCCTTCTGGAATAACTAGAAGAAGCAGCCAGCCTATTGGTCCAGAAGAACATGTGACCATTCGGTGAGTAACTTTAAGTCGGATTTTGAATGTGTTTCATCAATATTTATACAAAATCATGAACAGAGGGGGTGGTGTGATGTGTAACTGATCACCAGAGTTGGGTGTAATCCTTTATAATAACGGATTATTAACAGATTACTTTTTGAGCAACTTTGTAATCTAACGCGTTAGTTCCCCTTGACTGGCTATAACGTCCAAGTTATATTTTTTCTTAAGAGATACGTTACTCGATACTCGCTACTATGGCTATATTGCCCATTTTAAGACACATACGCATACGCTAGTATGGAATTGTATGTTTGAATTGTATTGTAAATCTGATATGAATCCTATTCTTAATTTGATTTATTTTATCGATAACGGAAAGTAATCTACCTAGTTAAATGCTTCATTCAGTAATCCAATAACGTAACAGATTACTTTTTAAGATCAGTAACAAGTAACCTAAGGGGATTACTGTTAAAAGTAAAGATACCCAACTGTGCTCGTCACAGACCGACATCTAGTGGTCGGATTTTGAACTGGCGTGCATTTTGTGTGTTTTGTGTGCTCGGACCTCGGTCCAGTACCAGAGTCAGCATAGGCAACAATAAGGCACCAGAAGTGACTTTAAGAACGGCGGGACAAAATGTTTCGCACGTAAATCCGTCTATACAGCATCAGGGCTCCGAACCGGTTCAAGGAATTTCACGAGGAGCGGAAACGGAAATGAAAAAACGTTTTTTCAAATGTTCAGGAACAGAAACGGTTCAGGAACAAAACCGGTTAAAAACGTTTCTGTTCGCTATCTATTTTAACGTATCCTATGTCTGGGAGAATATTTTTGTCCACTTTCACTGTCACTCGTCAAGCCCCATGCATCTGGGGCTCCATCTTGTGGAAAGATGAGGAAACGAATGTAATGATGTTAATACAGTTACACTGAACATCCAAGTTTGAACATCCACCAAAATAATTTGTATAAAAACGATATCTAAACTTAACATTGCACACTATAAGGAACTTTAAGAGCGAAAAAAATGTTGGTGTTCCGAACCGGTTCAGGACCAATATTTTGGTGGTGGAACCGTTCCAAGAACGAAAACGTTAAATATAGACCTGCCTGAACCGTTCGGTATGTAACGTTTTAAAAATAATTTTGTTTTCAAGCCCTGTACAGCGTACATTCTGTTGCTTTGTGGGTGCATTTAATATATGTGAGCAAGTGAGTTGAGGTGATTGGCTTTACAGACCTTTAGGGCATTTTTTATGATGTCAGTATGGGCCATGAAAACAGTTGAACAACGATTGGATGTGCTGTGGAATAACTACACGGTGATGGAGAATAAATGTCAGGTGATACTGCAGGCAGTTGGAGGCAGTGGATGGTGAAGTTGGGGATTGGACATTTGACCTGTCTGGGCAATGAGAATCTTGATGAAGAGAGTTTATCAAGAGTGGGGTGAACGCATTGTTCAGAATACTATAAACTTAATATGAAGTTTAGTACGATGGTTGAAGTACTGGGACAAGTACATTCAAAGTGCATTTTATAGTTTTAACTGTAACCCTAGCTAGCAACGGGTTTTTAACTTGTTTTAACTGGTTCAACTTGTTTTAACCTGTTTCTACTTGTTTTTAACTTGGTTTAGGTCCCTTCCGGAGTATGCATACTCCATTCACGGACACCTGGGTGAAATATAGTAGCTCTGCTAAGCCGGTTTTGTACAACCATCTTCTCATGTCGCGTATTTCATGCTGAAATGTTTAATGGCTCTGTACTGTCTGTCCTAAAATAAAATTCATTCATTCATTCATTCATTCATTGTAAGATTCCCCCTGGTGTACCCAGCAAAAGCGACAAGCTTCCCGACTAGAGCCAGAGAGAGAAGTGGAAATATAATTAATACTACTCGGTACATGTAAAAATAACATTATCCGTTTTTAAAAGCTAGATTATGGAAATTGTTTGTATTTGATACAGTCGTTATTAGTGTTGCGCCAATACCATTTTTGGTGCCGATACCCGATACCTGGCTGTGCAGTATTGGCCGATACCGATACCAACCGATACCGATACCACTGTTTGGAAAAAAAGTGCTGTTGGTCAATTGTCAACCAGTTTGTAAAAAGGGTTGGGGAGAAGTTACTAGCGTTATTGTGGTCATTTTTACATGCAGTCTATGATTAATAGTAGTGGAGGAAAATTTGCTGAGTGCAGTCGTGGATAGACTCCGTGGGCAGTTTCCGCCATACAGCAACAAAAAAAATGGTAAGGGTTCGATACTGGGAGTTGGTACTCGCCGATACCGGTTACCATAGATGGCAAAAGTACCCAAATTTCTTACTTAAGTAAGAGTAAAATACATTTGTGAAAAAACAACTCCAGTAAGACTACAAAGTACTGATCCAAATATGTACTCGAGTAGAGTAAAAAGTACACTCTCTGAAACATACTCAAAAAGTATTTTTGAAAGTAAAAAGTACAAAGTACAAGAATGAAATTGTATATAAAATTCACTTTTTCACTGCTAGTTTCACAAAAGTAACGAACCTGTTATGGGAAAAGTAAGGAGTAGAAGTACAGATATTTCTGTTAAAAATCTACTCAGTACATGTAAAAAGTCATCAGAGAAAAAAGTACTTCTAAAAGTACAGATACATGAAAAAACTACTTAAGTACAGTACTTGAGTATTTGTACTTCGTTTCTTGCCATCTCTGCCGATAACACAAAAAAGGTGCCGATACCGAGTACGTCCGATACCGGTAATCGGTATCGGTGCAACACTAGTCATTATTGACTGCCTTACACAGCACTTACACACACACACAGACACACACATACACACACACACTCCCACCGAGAGTGGCTGGTATCAAACAACTGTATTGCAGGGTGCCTTGAATAGCACGCCGCGTGGCTCGACTTCCTTTGACGAGGACGGTGCCGAGGAAGATTGGCCACATTTTATCTCTTCCCCGGGAAAAATACCCACTGCCTGCTCCACCCTTCCTTCCTCCCTCCCTTCCATCTTTTCTCCTCCTCTCTCTCTCTCTCTCTCTCTCTCTCACTCTTTCTCCCTGTCTCTCATCGACTCGTCGGTCTGAGAACAAACGCTTCACACGCTAACAGGCTATCTGTAGAGGGTGTCATCCGCATACACTGAAGTCATTTTTTTCTTAGGGGGGGTGTAATAGTGGTATATTCATGTCTGTACGCCAGCGATAGAGTGTAACGGAGGGCCAACGGGGGGGAGACAAACACATCGGCCACCCGGCATTGGAACAAGATGAATGGGCCGCGCTGCGCACAGACAGACACACACACACACACACAGGAGCATGCTCGCATACACTCAGGGAAAAAAAAGCCACGTAGATCTATTCAGACCGGGCGCACTGCGTGCACGCGCACCACGAACGGCCGCTCGGAGAGCAAAGTAATACGTTGACCTTATAAGCCGACAAGTGTGTAATGTGATCGGGAGCTGAGGAAGCCCGACGCCTGTGCAATCACAATTGTGTACGCGCAGCCACTCACGAGTACACCCGTCCGAACTGACGCACACGTACGTAAACACGCATGGACGTTTGCGGTAGGGCGGCCAACCGTTTGCTAAGTGAATCGTTCACTAATCGATTATGTAATGAGCCAGTGACAACTTATTGATAGTAAATAATTGCATCTGAATGAAAGAATGAATAGCGTGACAGTATGGAACACCATAAATTATTGTCACAGCACAACAACAATAAGATGGTTACATCGGATTTAGTTGGATGTCCGTGGGTTGGGTAGGAGAAATGATGTTAAACAAAGGCATAATACAACTTTTAAGATGCTATTATAATAATTAAATAATTATTATAATAATTAAAATCATTGTGCATGTCTAGGCACAGTTAATCATTATTATTATTATTATTATTATTATTATTAATATTAATATTATTAATAATTTATATTGTTATTATTATTATTATTATTCCATTACATTTTATACCAAGCGGGGCTTTAAGATGTCTTTGTTGGACCATTAATGTATTGAACCACAAACTTTCCATCTTGATTGATCATTTATCAAAATAGTAAACATTAAATGCACAAATGTTTGAAAATGGCAATCAAAGAACAGCGACATCAGAATTAACCCTGAAAGAGATAATCAACCCAAAAAGTTCGACCACAGCACTCAAGCTCCAGTCCAATATGATGCGACAAATAACAGAGCAGTCAATTACTGGAGCTGAGTAAACAACTTCAGGATGTATTTTTAGCCCTTGGGCTTCTTCTTGGAACAGGAACAACACTTAACCCTTAGGTTACCAGGACGCATCGGGCCCTTGTGTATTTTTCCATTTCATTTGAGCAGCATTTTGGCTGTGATCATGGTCATGGGTGCGTCCGATGTGTTCACTGAACTTCAGCCACTTCTCCATGACAAAAAAACTCAAGGCACAGTTCGGCACATCTCAGTTAAGTTTAGTTCAGTTTAAATGGGAACGTGTTTCCACTGTTCTTAATGCGGCCATGAAGGGGTGTTGCTGGATTTTTAAAAACTCAATTGTGATATGCCAGTGCTCACCCCCACCACTGCGTGTCTGACACGCTTCCCTGTTAGCACATGAATTCACAACACTTTGTTGTGGCCGCTGTTCAGCATGTACAGCAGGGGGAGGGCGGGGGAGACAAAGGTAGTGGCACCCCACTGGTGGCAGGGGATACCTGCCACCAGTGGGGTGCCACAGAGTCCTGTCTACCTTTGTTCTATTGATGCCTGCCAGACTGGGGGGGAGGGGGAGCATACGCCCACCCTCCTGTGATTGGCCGGCCACGTTGCGTCACCCCATCAGAGCGACCAATCATCGACCAGTAAACATGGCTGAGGACGGCCACATTTCCGGACCCACATCTCAACGGGTCCCGAAACCTGGTGTGGCCTAGCCAATTTGAGCTTATGGAGAAGCGATTTTTGGGGTGGATGTGCATTTGAACTGTGCCGTGCTGGCCTTAAGTAAGCAGTGGAAAAGGGTCTTTTGATATCACAAAGATGTGTTTTAAAGATTCCCCACATTGTGTAGATCATTTTGCAGCATTTTGCATGATGACTGAATGGTTAAGTCCATGCAGTTTGGAGTTCAAGGAACGAAAACGAAAACCGAAAACGGTACAGAATTTTACGAGGAGCAGAAATGGAAATGAAAAATGATTTCTCGGATGTTCCGGAACAGAAACGGAACATTATGAAATCCACAAAACCGTCCACTTTCACTGTCAGTAATCAAGCCCGATGCATCTAGGGCTCCATCTTGTGGACAGACGAAGAAGTGAATGTAATGGTGTTTTAAACCATGTTTTCACGTTACACGTTTCACGTTGCTACATTAGCACTGAAGTCCACCAAATATATTCTGTATAAACTATATCTAAACGTAACATTGCAAAATATAAAGAACTTTAAGAATGATCAGAATTTATGCGTTCAGAAATGGTTCAGGGCCGACATTTTCGTGGCGGAACGGTTCCGAGAACAATAACGTTAAATATAGACCTGTCTGAGCCGTTCGGAACGGAACATTTTAAAGATAATTTTGTTTTCAAGCCCTGCTGTTAAAAATATGCACAACACTACACATTGACTTGATAGCAAGTTAAGACTAGAACTACAAGGGAGATTGTAGCGTGTTCTTGTCTTAAGTTGCACAGTGCAAACGTGAATAGTGAAAAATTGCGTACTCAAGGGCACGGCTAACTTTAATATATTCCCTCTCCGTCCGCTGCAACCATACACAGAATAGGACATGAGGTCGGCTGTGCTCATCACGGCCTTTCCAAAAAAAGCCTTCACAAATAGGTAGATGGATGCTTTATGGAACCTCCAAGACAAAGTTACATTTTCTTGGTTAGAAGAGACTGCACACCTATAAAACCAACCATAACAATATAAAACGAGATGAATGAAAGAGAGGAAAAAAACAGGCATACTCTGCTCTGCTCTGTGCAGTCAAATTGCCCTCGGCAAATTGTAAACCCTTTTTTTATATTCTAAGCTTCTTGGCAACACGTTTTTGCATAGTTAACGAAATCAAAACAGGGTTCTTGCAAGAGTCACCAACTAAAATTTCTAGACCTTTTTTTAAAAGGTCTAGACATTTCTTTTATGATAACAATTTTAGACACTCCACTCTGCGTAAGAGAACAATTACATTTATCCACTTCACAAACACCCAGTCGGTGAAATCCCTATGTTCAGAAATATCTAACTTCTGAAATCTGTATGTTCAGAAAAGTTACGGATCATTTAGGGTAGGGTTTAAGATTGGGAGTCAACCCCTAACCATATTGTGACCAGAGATGGCAAAAGTAACCACATTTCTTACCTAAATACATTTGTGAAAAAACAAACTTGAGTATGACTACGAAGTACTGATCCAAATATCTATAGTAGAATTAAAAGTACAGGCTCAGAAACATACTCAAAAAGTATTTTTGAAAGTAAAAAGTACAAAGTAAAAAAATTAAATTGTATATAAAATGCACTTTTTCAATGCTAGTTTTGAAATGTTTGAATGTTTGAATAAATTGTTAAAAACCTTGCTTAACGTACTTCACTAAAGGTTCATAAATCCCACTGAAATTATCGCCCCCTACTGGCTAATTCACACTATACATATCACTACCACCTAACATCGGTGCGTGAAAAAAAAGTAACGAGCCTGTTTTGGGAAAAGTAAGGAGTAGAAGTACAGATAATTTTGTTGAAAATCTACTCGGTACATGTAAAAAGTCATCAGAGAAAAATGTACTTCTAAAAGTACAGATACATGAAAAAAACGACGTAAGAACAGTACTTAGTATTTGTACGTTACTTGCCAACTCTGATGCGTGCTGCAACTTATCAACGTTGCAGCACGCTAGATAGACATTATCTCACATTAGATAGAACAATGCAACAGCCACTTTTTTCTCAGACACCTCTCAGAATAGTGAATGTTATTGTTGTAGGTCTTCAATTTTAGATCTGTGATGAAAATGAGCGTGTTTTATTTTCTAAATTCAAGACTTAAGTCCTTTTTTCCATCCGTGGAAACCCTGCAAAGAACATTTTGACCGTCGGTCGCATTTGCTTTTGTAACTTTGGGGTGGCTGTAGCTTGGTTGGTAGAGCGACTGTTCCAATGACTGGAGGGTTGAAAACCAAAAGGTTGGAGGTTGGAATCCCTTCTCCGACAGTCTCCATGCCAAAGTCTCCTTGGACAAGACTCAAATTGCTCCCAATGGGTCGTGGCGAGCGCCCTGTATGGCAGCAGCCGCCATTGGCGTGTGAATGTTTGATTGGGAGTTCACCGTATAAATGCATGTGGTATAAATGCAAATATTTTTTTTTGTTTGTGATTGTTTTTGTTCTCAAGTCCAGATGTCTCGCTCTCCCTTTCCTCATCATCTTTCTGGCAAACACAGGGATGGGAGGTGGGAGGGGGGGAGTCACCGGTCCACCGGGGTAAGGGAGGGGTGGACGGGGTTGTTCCCGAGCGAGGCGGATGCTATCGATCGGCCCTGAGTCAGCGATGTCCACTTTAATTCATTAAACCCCCTCCACCGTCAATGTCTGCGGGCCAATCCCCATAATGTAAAGACACAAACAAGGGAGCTACCTCCACCACCGTCCTCCCTTCCCTGGAGGCTGCGTCTTATCACACTGTCTGATAGCCAGATAGGACGCTATATACGGAGGGTGGCTCTCCAGTCAACCCAAGGTCTTTGCTGCTCTGACGCTGCCCAGAAGAGCTCGTCCAACGCTGATTGGCGGGTAAGGTCATCAGAGTTCAGACCCCTCCCCCAGTCCACAGCAGGGGTCCTGGGATGCGATGATTAATCAAGATTAAAGATTCAAGTTTAATTTGCCATATTGCATATTGGGGCTGTACGATTTTGCCAAAAAATAAAATCCCGATTTGTGTCTTTCAAATCTCAATTTTCGATTGTTGCTTGAAGAAAAAGGACAACACATCAAAACTAGAAGTTCCATATTTCAAACTTTGCAACTTTGCAACTTTTGACTAATTTGACTAATCAAATGCCACCATTTATATAATAGTTGATAATACTTGCCACCAGGATTCAGCGGAGGAAAATAATAATATAAATGTGTGCATCTGTAAAAGTATGTGAAGGATAACCACTGAGATACTCTTACGTTAGCGAGATTAACCAGACCATATTTTTTTGCTGTTTGACAAGCTGACTATACCAGCGGTATAGACGAATTTGGCGGGTAATTCCGGTTAAATTTGTACATTGAACGTCATGTCCAGTGCCATTTATTTGCCGTGTCTTTGGCTATTTTTCAACATGTCTATTCAGTGGGAGCACACACCTACAGGGTTATTTAAAATGGATGGTGGTAGCTTGCGGTGTGCTATTCCAAACCCAAATGCTCTCGTGCAGATCAGTGACCCACAAACGCACAATTTAATAATCAGTGCAACTCGTTTTTGGAATTACTAGTAGAAGCAGCCAGTCTATTGGTCCAGAAGAACATGTGACCCCTCAGTGAGTAACTTCAAGTTGGATTTTGACTCTATTTTCATTTTAATATTAATGTAAAATGGTGAACGATGCAAGAGGGGTTATGTGTAACTGGTCACAGACCGACATCTAGTGGTCGGCTTTTGAACTGGTGTGTGTTTTGTGGCCACTACCAGACTTTATATACATACATACATACAGAAATGTGGGACAAAATGACTCCCCCCAGTGTTTCGCACGTAAACTCGTCTAAAGTCAGCTGAAGGTGATCGTTAATGAAGTTATTTCTTGGATTAATTTGTTCAACTGTAGACCTTTTTTTGTAACTAAAAAAAATATTTCCTTCTTATATTACTTTTGGATGTCTTAATCATAATGCTATTAATAATTCATGTATTTAATCCAGGGTGGTTTCCGGGCTATATCATGAGTTCAGCCGCTGAAGTTGTCTGAAGCAAATCATTTCCTATAAAACCTTTCCCTCACTCCCTGTGCACAGCGACTGGCCACGGAAAGCCTGTTGTGAGATGCTTCATGACACCTGCGCTCTCCTGAGCAGGACACAGCAGTTGATGCATTTTCTGTGTGTTCTGGCCGCGACGTCTCGCAGTCCAATGCAGAGAGATCTCATTTCATTCCTTTCACAACAAATAAAGCATGCACTTTGTTCCCATCGCTCCGAGGCACCACAAGCTGGGACAACCTATGGCCTTGGTTGACACCAGACAAAAGGAAGGAGGAATAAGTGAGCACACAACACCACGCGCACTCCCACACTTTGCTACAGCGAGTGGTAAGCTTAGTTTAGCTTAGCTTAGCTTAGCTACGTCTAGGGCTGCAACTAACGATTATTTTGATCATCGATCGGCCATTTTTGCTCATAATTAATCTATTAATGGGCTCAATCTTCCTTTAATTTCGGAACGATGTGTTGGGGTGTTCACTTTTGGGCGGTTCGGGGGTCCTCTATTTTCGGTTGTGCAATCTACTCAAGTAAAGTAAAAAGTACAGGCTGAGAAATGTACTCAAAAAGTACTTTTAAAAGTAAAAAGTACATGCTCTAAAATGTACTCAAAGGTATTTTTGAAAGTACCTAAATCAAAACCTAAATTTGCCTTGTTATTTTACAAGCAATATGTTTTTGAGGGGCACACCCAGAGACTAAATGAAAACAACTTATTAACTGCTACTGTACTCAGTGCATTACCGAGTACCGCCCCCTACTGACTCATTCGCGCTGTACATATAGTCCTACCATGTCGTAGAAAAAAAAAAGTAATGACCCTGTTTTGGAAAAAAGTAAGGAGTAGAAGTACTGATATTTTTGTTAAAAATCTACTGAGTAGACGTAAAAAGTACTTACAGAAAAAAGTACTTCTTGAAAATTCGACTTAAGAACAGTACTTAAGTATTTGTACTTTGTTACTTTCCATCTCTGGTCATCCATCGATGACATCTTTCCAGTGCAAACAATTTTGTTGTGACACACGGGAATCGCCGTGCGCACACCCACACCCACACCCACCCACACACACACACACACACACACACACACACATCAACACACACAGTGAAGCAGCCCGCGTTGATAAGCACACACGAGTGCATGCTCTGCCGCTGGGCACGGTCGTGCATGCGTATACACGCGCGTGTACACCACGGTCCACTGGATTCTCTACAAGCACATATACGCGTGCATGACTGTGCCCAGCACGGGGCTGCTTCGCTGTGTGTGTTGATGTGTGTGTGTGTGTGTGTGTGGCGGGATTTGCGAGGTCTCTGTAACGAGGGTGAACTTGAACGGACCATTTCTACCACCTATCTACGTTTTGTTCAATCATGTTTAAATTGAGGTGTGTATCAACAGTGCACATTTGATGCAAGTGTCAACCTTTGTGTCAATGCTCAGATGCGCGTGCGTGATTGCGTGCCTGCTTATGCATGGTGCGCGCAGCCGCGGGGGAGGCCGCTCCTACTACGTATAATGAGCTCCTCCCAAGGACGCATCACATTGGTTGCGATGCGTTTTGGAAGCGGACTCGTGCGTGATCGCTCCTCCCTAATACATCATGCAGTGGATAAGGCCGATCATAAAGTTTAGGATAAGTAACGCTGCCAGACTTTGTGGTTGCAGACACCTCTCGGAATAGCTGTAGATTTTCAGGAGATGGGCTGTCGGCGAGCACATCTATAATTGCACTATAATTACAACAATATTTTGTGTGATTGACAGCCCAAATATATACACCTGTTACATTGGGAATGTTCCCGGAAGGCCATGCCCACAATTCAAAGCGAAAACAATGTTTAAAAATGTTTTGCAGCACGCATCAACTGTTTCCCTGCCAAGGATGTAAAACTGTGTTTTTCCTCTTTATTTATCCCAAAAGGTGAATTTATGTTCATTATTTAACCTGGGGAATCTGTGAGTGTCCTCACTTTAAAAGCATTTAGGTTGGGTTGCCCTTATGTGGGACACTTAATAATGGGGCAGTCTAACATCGGGGAAATGTTCAACATTAGGGCAAGCCACCCTAGCTAAAAATGGTACATGTAATAGACATCTGAAGAATTGCTTATATTTTTGTTGTTTGTGGAAATGTGTGCAAAACTGCAAGCTGGATTGAAGTGCATTTTTTTCCAATTGAACAATTCTGATGATTATTGTAAGGAGCACTGATCTGATCATTCTCTTAATATAACCCTAGACAAGGTTGTTTAGTAGTTGTTCTGTTTAGGCGGGAGCATGGTGCATTATGTGAAAATGAGTTGATATGATTTGACTGTATATAAATATGGACGTTGTATATAAATATGGACCTCGCATTCGCTTCAGCCGGCGTGCCGACTTCCGCGTGCTTCTGCTAGTCGATTGGGCGGAGTCGACTACCAAAAGAACGGAGCCTATGGGAACAATAGAAATATACCAATTCTAGCAGGCCGTTTAACCTATTTAAAGATTGTTTCTAATTGATATTTTTATGCATATTGTTGGGATAGTTAACAGTTTGTTGTGCGAGGGGGGTCATAATTTCACAAACGCGTCAGATTTGGCGTAAATATTTTTTTATTTCAGCTGCCATAGGATCTCATTCATTCTGACTCAGTTGTTGGCGCCCCTAGCGGACAGTACCACCGCAAGAAATCGCGTGTGAGGTGTATCTCTCTCATATACTGTATAGCTCTCTCTATCTCTCCTGGTCCCGGATGTACGGGTACTTTCAACAATGGCAGCGCCCAGTTGGCAGGCACAAAAATTTTGATGAAAGCAATGGGAT
Organism: Bregmaceros cantori; assembly: GCA_900302395.1. Classification (NCBI taxonomy): domain Eukaryota; kingdom Metazoa; phylum Chordata; class Actinopteri; order Gadiformes; family Bregmacerotidae; genus Bregmaceros; species Bregmaceros cantori. The sequence continues at coordinate 5,316 of OMKY01232306.1, read as the reverse complement.
GACATCATGCATGCTGCGTCTACTATATATACAGTCTATGGTTGGGTCTTATCCAAAGAAGAGATCGACATGCATATTTTCAATTTGATTTTGAATACTGTAGTAATCCCAATTGAGAAATGATGTATACATTCACACACAGTAATCGTGTGATTGTCTGGCCCAGTCAGTTTATGTTAGGGTGGATTGCCCTAATGTGGGCCACTGCCGAATGTGGGACACCTGGGTACCAGAGGCTCTGACCCCCTCATTAAACTAATGAATGTCAGTGAAACTATGGTAAACCCAAACTATGGTAATGTATCTAACATTAAGTTCAACTGTTCCAACCATAGACTGTATATAAGTAGACGCAGCATGCGTGACGTCATCCTATTGCTTTCATCCTAGTCGGGTTGAAGCCTCCGACCGAGCAGTGCCACTGCTGAAAGCACCTGTATGTCCGGAGACAAGGAGAGGTAGAGAGAGCTCTACGGTAAGTGAGAGAGAGACACTCCACACGCGACTTCTTCCGGTGGTACTGTCTGCTAGGGGCGCCAACGACAGAGTCAGAATGAATGGGATCCTATGGGAGCTGAAATAAAAAATATTAACGCCAAATCTGACGCGTTTGTGAAATTATGACCCCCCCACCTCAAACAATTAACCGTTAATTATCCCGACAACATCAAAACATCTTTAAATAGGTTCAATCAGACTGCTAAGATTGGAATATTTGTATTGGAATTCCCATAGGGCTCAAATTTCCGGAGACAAGGCTCCCCCCATACCAACCCGTAAGTAGACACGGACATCAAAACGAACCCGGTGTCCATTTTTATATACAGTCTATGGTTCCAACACTACATTTCACTGTTCTATCTTAGGCAACTGACTGTCCCACATTAGGAAGCTGCACATTAGGGCAATTCACGCCACTTGTTGTACGCACCAATTCAATCAGTTCACTCCAAGTAGACTTTTTTTAATTGTCTTTGCTTTTCAACAACATAACAAAGAGAAAAACGATGAGTTTGTGGGGTACTTACAGTCTCCGAACGTCACTTCCGGTGCCATTTACTTGCCGTGTATTTGATTATTTTTCCAAAATGTCTATTCGGTGGGAGCACACACCTACAGGGTTATTTAAAAATTATGGTGGTAACTTGCGGTGTGCTATTCCTCACCCAAATGTTATCGCGCGCATCTGTGGCCCACAACGCATGATTTAATAATCAGTTCAACCCGTTCCATTGTCTCATTCCTTTTGGGACAACTAGTAGAAGCAGCCAGCCTATTGGTCCAGGAGAAAATGTGACCACTCGGTGAGTAACTTTAAATCAGATTTTGACTGTATTTCATCAATATTTATGTAAAACAATGCAAGGGAGGTCATGTGTAACTGGTCACAGACCGACATCGAATGGTTGGATTTTGAACTGGTGTGCGCTTTGTGTGTTTTTTGTGAGCCACTGCGGCCCACTACGACAAGATTAAATGGAACTCATACAGACACCGGAAGTGTGCTTCACCCGGCGGGACAAAATGCCAGTCCCCTGTATTTCGCTGGTAAACTCGTCTATAAACACACAAAATAGATCTATGTGTGTGCGCATGTGATGTTGGCGTTGTCAAGTTGAGCTGTAAAGACAAACGAGATATAATGGAGTCCATAGCGACCTCATTATACCTGCGACCTCCACAGGAGCCTGACCTGACACATGGCACTCTCCCTTCCTTACAGTCGAGCTATTGTGTAAGACAAGCGAACATGACAACTATAATAATAATAATAATACATTTTAATTGTTAGCGCCTTTCAGGTCACTCAAGGACACTTTACAGAGAGTAAACAACAGAGAAATATAATAAAAAAGTGGAAATGAAGACAACTTACTAAAGAAACTATAATGAGTAAGCAGTCCTGAAGAGGTGAGTTTTGAGGGAGGATGTAAACTGAGGGAGGGAGTCAATGTTACGTAGTTTGGGTGGGAGTGAGTTCCAGAGTTTGGGAGCAGAGCGGCTCTAAGCTCTGCTCCCCATGGCGGTGAGGCGGGCATGGGAAACAGTAAGATGGATAGAGGAGGAGGATCTGAGGGAACGGGTGGAGGTGGTGGTTACCAAAACAATATTTTTTAATTCCGAACCGGTTCAGGACCGATATTTTGGTGGCGGTACGGTTCAGAGAATGAAAACGTTAGACATAGGCCTGCCTGAACCGTTCGGAACGGAACTTTTGAAAAATAATTTTGTTTTCAAGCCCTGGATAGAAGCAGATATGGGCAGAGTAGCCGTAAAAATTACTTAAGTAAAAGTATTATTCAAGTAAAAAGTAGTCATCAAGTAGTTACTAAAGTAAAAGAAAAAATTACTCCGCAAAACAGTTAATTAAGAAAGTACCGAGTAACTTTCAGTAAAAAAAAAAGGACAAATTCTCTTTTCAAAATGTAATTGAATGCCCCTAAGAGAGAGAGAGGGAGAGAGAGAGAGAGAGAGAGAGGGACCAAGAGAGAGGGGCCGAGAGAGAGAGCGAGAGAGAAAGAGCCCTAGAGAGAGAGAGAGATAGAGAGAGAGAGAGAGCGAGCGACCTCGAGAGAGAAAGAGCCCGAGAGACAGAGAGACTGAGGGAGAGGGAAAGAGGGAGCGAGAGACAGAGAGAGCATCTGAGAGGGAGAGAGGGAGTTATGACGCCAACAGTTCCAAATCTCGTTAATGTAACGTTAATGTAATGAGTAGCGAATTGCTGACATATCAGTAAAAAGTTGTTTTTTTCACCTCAAATTTACTTGAATAAAGTAGAAAGTAACTTGAAAATGTACTTCAAAAGAAAATGTACTCCAAAAGTAAAAAAGTAAATGTAATGCGTTACTGCCCATCTCTGGATAGAAGCAATGAAAAGTCTTGATTTTGTGAAAACCAAACTTTGGTTGTGTAACAAATTGCATACCGCAATTTAAATAGGAACAATTTGGAAGTAATTAATTGCTTCTATCTTCATCCCCACTGCCCATGCGATGAGTGGGTGAGGTCGGGTAGAATAAAATAAACATTGAATGAAAACGAACGCAAAGAAACGGCTTGCTCCCCATCTGCAAGCTATAACCACACTCTTTCTAGTGTCTCTAGTGAAAATATCCCACAATGCAACGCAAAAAGTAGTGAGCATCGGATGTACCCTAGACGAGGCAATATAACCCATAATGCATTCCGAGACGTTTTAAAAATGACGTAAACTTGAAAAAAAATGGCGTGGCGGGAGTAAATACCGATCGACCACTGTAAATAGTTTCAAATGTAAGTGCTTCTGACTTTTTGTGATGATTGTTGAATTTTATGATTATATTTTTTAGGATTATATTTTATAATAATTTTCAACGGTGCCAACTCTAGTGTCCGAAATCTCGGCCGTTGCTGTTGAGTGCACTATTAGTGAGTGCACTATATGGGGGGCGGCGGGGGGGCGGGTAGAGAGTAGGGGATAGGGAACGATTTCGGACACAGCCTTTATCCTACTAAAAAAAGGCAGTGGGTTTTTATAGTGGAGGATGCCATTATGCTGGCCAGATGTGTGACCGGTGATGAGTCAACGGTGCAGCGTGGTACGCAGCTAGAGAGCCGGATGCTGCAGTCAACGTGCCATCAGTTGGCAGCGGGGATGCTCAGAAAACTGTGGTCACGCTGCATCTGCTGCTAATTTGGGGACATTTTTCTTTTCCCACAATTCCAGTGCCTTGGACACAGATGTCCTACAAACGGGGTGGGGACGGGTTACTTTTGGATTACTTTTGAGCAGGGCTTGAAAACAAAATTATTTTTAAAATGTTCCGTTCCAAACGGTTCAGGCAGGCCTATGTTTAACGTTTTCGTTCTCGGAACAGTTCCGCCACCAAAATATCGGTCCTGAACCGTTTAGAACGCAAAAATTCTGTTCGTTCTTAAAGTTCCTTATATTGTGCAATGTTAAATTTAGATAGTTTATACAGAATATATTTGGTGGACTTTAGTGCAACTGTATTAACGTGAAAACCGGGTTTAAAACGCCATTACATTCACTTCCTTGTCTGCTCACAAGATGGAGCCCCAGATGCATGGGGCTTGTTGACTGACAGTAAAAGTGGATGGAAATAGTCTCCAAGACATGGGAAATGTTAAAATATATAGAGAACAGAAAACGTTTTTAACCGGTTTTGTGAATTTCAGAATGTTTCTGTTCCGGAACAGTTGAAAAAAAATTTTCGTTTCCGTTTCCGCTCTTTGTAAAATTCTGCAAAAGTCTGCTCGTTTCCAGTTTTCGTTACTTGAAACAGTTCGAAGCCCTGCTTTTGAGAAATGTCTTATTTCTTTCAAATAATGTGCCATGCACTGCAGGTGTTCAGCTCATAATATAGCCTGAAACCACCCGGTGTGTCATAAATTGAAAACATTTGGAACAAAGTGTTATTGGTGGAAATTATTTGATTAAAGCGGTTTTAAAGTAATCCAAAAGTAATCCTGTGTTGGATTACTTTTGGCTTACTCAAAATAATCTTGATAAAATCATACAGCAAATAATTTAATGAAATTTTGGTTGCCCTTTATTTATTTAATCCAGGATAAATTCTACTTATATTATGAGCTGAACACATGCAATGTATAGTAAATTATTTAGTAGAAATAAAACAATTCTCAACAAAAGTAATCCAAAAGCAACCCTCCCAACCCTTCCTATAAAACAGTTGCCAATTGAAAATTGAAAATAGGGCTGTATAATATAAACTCAAAATTATTTTTTAAATTTGTATTATTATCTCTGACACCTCAATTTCAAATTTGATTCTAGAAAAAAAACAATCATCAAAAATGAGTAATTTTATCACGTGAAATTATCTTAAACTTTTTGGTGGTAGCACGTAATGGTGAAGTATATGTATACGTACGGTTAAGTGGGTATAACTTACCACTTCACGTCCATTGTATAGGGCTAAATACAAAGGACGTAGTGAGACTGCCATCTGGTGGCGATTCGTAGCAGATTAATAAGCCCCCATTCATAGTAATGCCGCTGTGGTTTAGAACACAGCGTCCGTAGTTCCCTCGAGTTCTCCCCCCTCGACAGCTTTTCTGCGATGGCTACCCCCGATCTCTTCAACCCCCCGTTTCCGACTAATGTCAAAAAAGATGGAAATATGCCGCTTATGCCGATGCCCTCTCTCTCTCTCTCTCTCTCTCGCGCTCTCTCTCTCATCATCCACTCTGCCCGCTCTCTCTCTCTCTCTCTCTCTCTATCTCATCATCTCTCTCTATTTATATATATATATATATCTATATATATATATATATATATATATATATATATAT
>OMKY01232305.1:0-13444 GCA_900302395.1 Bregmaceros cantori | reverse complement strand
ACACCCCCCCCCCTCTCCCCCCAGCCTTCTGCATCAACATTGCGTGAGAAGCAGTCCTGGTCCCTACTGCTACTGCTGCGGCTGTGAGCCGCTGCCCTTGCCGAGAGCGTAGCGGCGTGAATGCTAATTTGCTAGCATGTGGAGCTAGCTCACTAGCTAGCACGCTCCTGGGGTAGAGAAAGGTAGTGTGGTGGCTGTCCGGATCAGTTGGCAGGGCCCAAAGAGGTATTGATGCTGGCAGTGTCGACGTGCCAAGGCTGGGGCAGCCACAGTGATCTGGTTGTGTGATTCCTGCCCACCCCCAATCCCCTCCCCTGCCACACACACACTTCCTTATCCACCCTCCCCGTCCATTTACTGATGTTGGTGCACCGATTAACACCTCTGAGGTTCTTTTGTTCTTGTTGGGTTATAATCAGGGCTCTGAACCGGTTCAAGGAACGAAAACGAAAACCGAACGAGCGGAATTTTACACAATTTTACAAGGAGTGGAAACGGAAACTGTTCCGGAACAGAAACGGAACATTATGAAATCCACAAAACCGGTTAAAAACTTGTTGTTTTTTTCTGTTCTCTATATATTTTAGCATATCCTATGTCTGGGAGACTATTTCCGTCCACTTTCAGTGTCAGTCGCCCCCCAGATGCAAGTCCCATGCATCTAGGGCTCCATCTTGTGGACAGACGAGGAAGCAAATGTAATGGCGTTAATACAGTTGCTTCAGAGTTTGAAAGTCCACCAAATATATTTTAGATAAAACTATATCTAAACATTGCACAATATAAGGAACTTTAAGAACGAACAAAATGTTTATGTTCCGAACCGGTTCAGGACCAATATTTTGGTGGTGGAACAGTTCGGAGAACAAAAATATATATTATTATTAAATATAGACCTGCCTGAACCGTTCGGAACGGAACATTTGAAAAATAATTTAGTTTGGGTTAGTTTAGGTTAGTTTAGGTTAGTTTAGGTTGACTTCACTCATTTTGTTAAGCTATTTTTCGCCCCATTTTCTCATTTTATTGACAGTGTTAGTGTCAGTTGTTTGTTCGAATCACACGCTGGTGGTTCGAATCCCGCCTCCGACCGACAGTGTCTATGCCAAAGTGTGCTTGGGCAAGACACTGAACTCCAAATTGCTTGGGTTGTGGCGAGCGCCCCGTATGGCAGCAGCCGCCATTGTCGTGTGAATGTGTGATTGAGAGGTCACTGTAAAGTGCTTTCAGTACCATGTGGTGCATCCAAAGCGCTATTTACTCTCCTTCATATTATATGATGTTAAGTGTAGATATGTTTTATCTACACTTCGTTGCGTCGTTGACGGAGTGGTTAAAGACGCTGCATCTAATGTGCCCCCATTCTTAGTAATGGTTTCAATCACAGCTGTGGTTTCAATCACAGTGTCCATAGTCTACCGCTGTTAAATAAAGATGAAAAACGGCGCTGACACTGGGAAAAATTACTTTAGGGCTGCAAATAACGTTCATTATTATTTTCTTAAGTTATTTTTTCCGGCATCAGCACAGTTTTTTCATCTTTATTGGATAGGATTAGTCAGAAACTGGATTGAAGAGATCGGGGTGGAGATTGCAGACAAGTCGACGAGCGCAGTCGAACTCGCGACACTGCGGACGCTGCAGTAGACACAGTACCACTAACATGAATGCGGACCCCAACTAACGTTTATTTTGATAATTGATTAACTGCCCATTTTTACAGATGATTAATCCACTAATGTGTTCTTTTTAAAAAAAATTAAAATCAGATTGATTATTAGCGTAAATTATTATTAAACGTTTATAATATTAATATTGCAAACATCTTTTCTGTCTCGCTATCTACACTCTTTGATAAGATTTCCATTGTTTAGTATTAGCAGGTAGTATTAGTAGGAACAGTCTACTCTTCCGTGCTAAATTCTAACATTGGGTTTTCACCCAAGCTTACGTGTTGTCTTTATTGTATTAGGGACATGACGCTGTGAAGGGAGACTGGCATTGGGAACAACAAATATTAAACACATTTGAGCAGAGAATGGGCCAATCAAGGAAACGATTAATCACTGCCAATTAATTGATTCTCGAATTAGTAGCCGATTATTTCAATAATCTATTATCATTCATTGATTCTAATCTATTTTGATCGATTAATTGGTTGCAGATGTAAATCACTTAAAAAAACAGTCATTTAGTTTGCTGTGTTTTGGGCTTATTTTTCAACATGTATATTCGGTGGAAACACACACCTACCTGTGGTTAGAGTTACCGCTGAGTAACTTTAAGTCGGATTTTGATATTATATATTTATACAAAATTATGAACAGAGCGAGTGGTGTGATGTGTAACTGGTCACAGACCGACACCTAGTGGTCGGTGTTTTGTGTGCTCGGACCTCGGTCCAGTACCAGAGTTGGCATAGGCAACCATACGGCACTGGAATTGACCTGCAGAAGCGCGGTACAAAATGACTCCCACCAGTGTTTCGCACGTAAACTCGTCTTTTACCTTGTTAGTTTTGCTGCAGCTCTGTCTCTCTCTGTATCCTTCTCTGACTCTCTCTCGCCACTCCTGTCTCATGCTAATTAAGCCAAGGATCTTTTGTAGCGGCGCGGCCGACGCCTGAGCTCGTGTCGTTGGCTCTGAGCCCAGGCACGTGCTGCTAAGAACACGGCGTCCAACTTGTTCCTTTGTCCCTGCAACTGGCACCACCATCTGCTGGCTTTGGGCCGTTCAAAAGGACCTGCTCGTCTGTGAACCTGTCGCGCTGCTCTTCTATATGCTGTCATCTAATTCAAGTCTTAACACTTTGACTTTGGACCGGTGGCGTAGCCAGAAATGGAAAACAGTGTGGGCCATGAATGAAAGAGTGTGGATCTACTTTTGACGGCCACCAAGAAAAGTTAATTTTATTAGATTAGCAAGTTCATGCATTTTAATGCATTTTAATCAACCAGGTGTCCGGCTTAATGCTGCGCCGGACAAGGCACTGAAAAGAAGGATGGTCCGTCCTAAACCCTACTTTAAACCCGTATAGACCGGTGTACGTGCAAAACACTGGTGGGAGTCATTTTGTCCCGCCGTTCTTAAGGTCACTTCCAGTGCCTTATTGTTGCCTATGACAACTCTGGTACTGGACCGAGGTCCGAGCACACAAAACGCATGCCAGTTCAATCTGTGACCAGTTACACATATTCCCACTCGCTCCGTTCATAATTTTGTATAAATATTGATGAAATACAGTCAAAATCCGACTTTACGTTACTCACCGAGCAGTCACATGTTCTTCTGGACCAATAGGCTGGCTGCTTCTACTAGTAATTCCAAACGGAATGAGAAAATGGAACGCGTTGCACTGATTATTAAATGATGCATTTGAGGTCACAAATCCGCACAGGAGCGTTTGGGTGTGGAATAGCACACCACAAGTTACCACCATCCGTTTTAAATAACACTGTAGGTGTGTGAACTAAATGACACCGGACGTGACGTTCAGAGACCAGAAATACCCGCCAAACTCGTCTATAGGCAGTAGGTCTTTATATAGGTTATGCTAATAGAGGGAACAATATAGGCCTACCTATATTAAAAAAACAAACAAACAAAAAAGGAGAATTGAAATATTTCAGAAGAGAACAAATATACAGGGCCAGTTTCTTAAATAGGCTTACACTGGCGTGAAATACACCTTAAATGTGTTTAATTAGGACTAATATCACATTAGGTCTCATATCCATTATAATTATGACAGCTAATATTACAATATATTCTTATTATTATCTTTTTTTTATTCTGCCCATTTTTATTATTAATTATTATTATCACTCCAATATGCGGCTGTAGAAATTGCCAATAACAGCATTTAATTTCAGACTATTGCACTAATTGACTTCATTACACTATAAAATGGAAGACATCAATAGGGCCAATATTGTACTTTATTAATGTATTGTTTTATAGACGGGTTTACGTGCGAAACACTGGTCATTTTGTCCCGCCGTTCTAAAGGTCACTTCCGGTGCCTTATTGTTGCGTATGTCGACGCTGTTACTGGACCGAGGTCCCAGCACACAAAACATCCAAAACACACGCCAGTTCAAAATCCGACCACTAGGTGTCGGTTTGTGACCAGTTACACACCACCGCACTCATTCCGTTCCGTTCATAATTTTGTATAAATATTGATGAAAAGTCAAAATCCGACTTGAAGTTAGTCACCGGGTGGTCACATGTTCTTCTGGACAAATAGACTGGCTGCTTCTTGTAGTTTGTCCAAAAGGAATGAGAAAATGGAACGAGTTGCACTGATTATTAAATCATGCGTTTGTTGGTCACAGATCCGCACGAGAGCATTTGGGTGTGGAATAGAACACCGCAAGTTACCACCATCCGTTTTGAATAACACTGTAGGTGTGTGCTCCCACCGAATAGACATTTGAAAAAACAGCCCAAAGCACGGCAAACTAAATGACACCGGACGTCACGTTCAGAGACTCGTCTATTAGCCGCTAGCTAATTGAAAGGCGCCCCATCCCCGATTAACACACAGCCTCCGTTGCACTAGTGTGATATTGCAAGTAAACAGTGCTCGGAATGAGAGACCTGTTTTTTCCCCATCCAGCGTGTTAGTATAGAATAAAAAAAAAAAAAACAGCCGCTGAAAGTCATGTTTAAAAGGTGGCCTAATCTTATCAAAGATGGCGGCCAGGACACCCGTGACCGGCCTTGTTTCTATCTAGGTGTGACACACAGCCACCGTTGCTTTAGTGTGGCGGGACAGCTTCTATATTGCATGTAAACACAGTGATCGATATGAGAGACTTGGATGACGAATGACAAATAAACACTCCAAATATTTGGGTACAAATTGATTGCAATGAGTTTGTGCTGAATTGTAACTAGGTAAATTGTACATTTGTTGGCTGTCGTGAATCAAAATTGACTACTTTTCAAGTTGACAAGATTAATTTCTGTGTCACTGTGAATATTTCAGGGACTTTTGAGAGGAAAAATATCTAACCGATTAGTCGCTTTAATCGTTTCAATAATCAGCAACTAATCGACTATTGAAATAATCGTTAGCCACTTGTCACAGGGCCCTAATAAAACAGCTGTCCCATTGCTGCCCCCCTGCCTCCTGTGGGTGGCTAACGGGCTCATATGTGGTTTAATCCCTCGGCCACGCTCTGCCAGGGGTGTGGCTTTAGGAATTAACGAACCCCGTCACCAGACGTTGGTCTGCACTGTGTGAGATTACGCCGTCGATTTCCTGCCAAGCTGTGTCAAGCATCCCAGTATTGATGCTTGTACGTAGCCGTTATTTAAATTGTTAATTAATCTGCTGATAATTGTGTGGCCTAATCAGTTGGTTGTTGGGAGCGTATCAATGTCGGAACGCGTTGATCAGTGTGTCGGGGTGAACCGTAGCCGCTTCTACTCGTCACAGTGCGCGGTGGAGAGCGGACGTCTGCATGGGATGCATGAGATGGGTCTCTGTTTTAGGCTTTGGCGACCTGACAGTAATATTAATATTGTAATGAATGCAGCGCAGTGCATTCTGGGCCGGCACCGTTGGTGACCTGGCATGCGCTGACACGCCCCATAAATAGAGTCTGAACGAGGCTTGGCAATGAGCTGAGCTCATCTTGTTGTCGACCATGTTCAGATCTATTCCCCCGCTCCTCCACGAGGAGGACACTCGCGTTACACTGGTGTCGGAAGTGGGTGACGAGTCGCACGCGGTGGAAGGGCCGCGGGGTGCTTGGTCATCGCGAGTAGCCAGACTCGTGGAGTGGAGCTGGCTGCCGAGGACGGTAGCCATGTCGGGAGGGGGCAGTGTAATGAATGCAGCGGAGTGCATTCTGGGCCGGCACCGTTGGTGCCTTGGCATGCACCGACACGCCCCATAAATAGAGTCTGAACGAAGCTTGGCAACGAGCTGAGCTCAGCTTGTTGTCGACCCCGTTCAGATCTATTCCCCAGCTCCTCCACGAGGGGGACACTCGCATTACAATATTTCAATATTTCTAAAATATGTCATACAATATTGGGATTTTGCAATATTGTGTACTAGAGCTGCAACTAATGATTATTTTGATTAGTTGCAATTATTGAATCATTATTGACCAATCTGTCAGGTTTTTTTTTCTTTTGAAATTTCCCAACATATTTACAGTAAGCAACTATGACAAAAAATAATCTTGTCAAGTTTAAATATAGTCAATTTTGGCTCTTCATGAGCAACAAATGTAAACAATTTAAGTTACTTGTACCTATCCCTCGTTTAAAGATAAAGGACATGATCCATACTGATGCACGATGTTTATTTTATTCACACCGTGAAAACGTGTTTGCCTTATGAACCAGCGATGTTTGGGAACCTTTGGACGCAGAGGAGCAACGTTCCATGCGTCTCTGTGTGTTGTAGTTGGCATCTGACGTCATCAGCGTGCCCGAGCTGTTACGGGCCCCGCAACGCCTGCAACTTTATTTCAATACAAAAACTTAGCAAACAATGGAAGTATGAGAGCCAGCTACGTTACTTGCTCTGACAAACTCACTACAGTTAATTTTGTACTGTAACATGCTAGATGGTTTTCTTCATATTAATTTATCGTCATGGTCGGAAGAGCACCATTTTTAACACCTAGTGGTCTGATTTTGAATTGCCGTGCGTTTTGTGTGCTCGGTCCACTACCAGCGTTGACATAGGCAACAATAAGGCTCCCACCAGTGTTTCACACGTAAACCCGTTTTTAGGCGAAAAAATTTACTTGACTCATGACCAAAAGCACCGTCGGTACTCTGACCTGTGACAATGAATTCCTCAAGGTATTCTTGGGCCGGTGGGGATACAAACTGCCCCTGTCGACGGAAAAGTGAGATGTGGTCTGCGTCACGTCCAAATCAATATCCTGACTTTGACAGTATCGATCATGGCTCCTCAGCATGTTGGCATGGGAGAGACCTTCACAGACGTGCCTTTGAATTAGGTTCATTCGCCACGTTGCATGTACTCAGTTATACACACGCATGGAATTTGGCTGCGGGTTCTAATGCCCTTTCCGGCTTTACTGCAATGACCCCCGGACTCTTCATCCCAGTTTCTGCTGTAATCAATGAAGAAGACTATTTAAGTCTGACTGGAGTAATCACATTATTATCGTGAATTACAATTTGCCGGGCACGAACCGCACAATGTGACATATGAAAATCGTTATAGTATTTATTTTAAAACATGGTTATTAACATTAACCTTTTTTTTTAAACAGCCAATTAACTAACTAAACTGTTAACTATAATTATGTCCAATCCATTATCTTCTATTGTATAGACAATTCTACTGTGTTCATTTTATTTTTGCCTGTCGTGCCAGTGGCGTTCTTGCCACTCACACGTTCATACCCGCACGCCCACATGATAGATATAGTTTGTTTCATATATTTAAAATTTCTGATTAAATAAGAAACCAAATAGATATGCTTTGTTGCCTTCTTTATTCTATTTTAACTCATTCAGTGCCAAAGATTCATTATCACATTTTTCTGAGTAGTTTGGAACAGTGCTTTTATAAAATACAAAACAAAAAAACAACAACACAGGTGCAGGGTAGAAACTGTTACGGTTCCTGCTGGTAGTTGCTAGAACTACCATAGCACATGCAATATAGATGTATGAATGTATGGATGCATGTTAAAGGTGCGTGCTTGGTGGAACTGGATACAATGCCTACTAGGCATTAAGCCCAAGGAGAGTGTAGTTTAACTCTCACAAAACGTCAGAGATACTGGCGGAATAACGTGAGTATGAATGGAGACTCACGACAATAATTTAGCTCTACGCAGACAGACTTCAGAAGCGACTCGGTGCGATCGGGCCGAACCAGATGATCTCATATACACACGATGGAAATTTGTATCAGTGACTCGAGATGGCCACAACTCGTTGTAGTGTTATAATCATTGACAGCTGGCCCTTCTTCAATAAATTCAATTAAATTCAATTAAATTCAATCTTATTGATGTCCCTCGAAGGGGCAATTCATTTTGCAACCAGACAGGGTCGACACACATCGCAGTTCACTCATTCATTCACAGACATTAAAGCACAAACAGTCTAAGTTCAGTGGAGTTGTTGGGTGACAACTGCTCTACAGACATATGTAACTAGACTCAGTAAATACAAAAAAGAAGTTCAGTCCTATTGTTGGGTAGGATTGAACAAAAGAAAAGAGTAAAGAATAAAATGGAATACAAGTATAAGATGAATAAGAGTGGGCCGTTTAAAAACAAGTAAAACATATGAGGTAATCATAAAAGTTGGTCCACATTCCCTGTTTTGTTCAGTGCCTGAATGGAGGCTGGGATAAAAGAGAATTTATATCGTTTTTTTGTGGCCATAGGAAGGGCCAGGCGACGGCCAGACGGCAGCAGTTGATACTGCCCTCTCAGTGGATGTGAGTCATCCAAGCAGATTGACTTGGCTTTCCTCAGCATCCGTTTATTATACACCTCCTCCAGACCATTAAAGTGCACCCCGGTAACTTTGGAGGCAGTTTTAATCATTCTTGAGAGGCAGTTTGCCAAACCAGCAGATGATAGAGAAGGTGATGGCAGATTCAATAAAAGCAGCATCTTCATGATCGTCCGATCCACATTAAAAACACTCAGCAGGTTACCGGTCGCAGCGTGCGCATGCGCCCTCCCCTCCTACTACGCCACAGGGCTAGCCCCAACACAAGGAATTGAAGAAGCGACTACGGAGGTTTTTGAGTCGCACATTGCGGTTACTGCTAGAGGAAGAACACATGAACAGGCCGGTGTGAAAAGTTTGTCTTTTAGCATTAACACCCGCCTTTCGGCAAGAAACCATAACCGCATGGTTGAGAGGCAGAGTTATTATCCATGAGATTAGACAAAGGTGATACTCAGCCTCTGGATCCAGGATAATGCCAGCAGGCTGAACTGAACGAAGCCTGTCGGCTAAATAGAGGAAGCTACTGGTGCTAATCATTAGCATTAACTCTTGCACGCAGCTCCCTGCCTGGGACTGGCGCCCAGCGCCTTTCGGGCCAGGAAGTGGCGCCAAAGTGCCACGGGTAACAGAAACCTTTTTTTTTCTGAGGATGAAGGAAAGTGTGAAGTTTGCTTTGCTATGTGTGTTGTTGACAAGGACACAACTTTCTATGGGTCTTGAAAAAACAAATGTTGAAAAAACCCTGGCACTGGGATGTTCTGAATTTGAAAATGGCATTCAATGAATTAAGGTACCGCCCACCATCTTAATGCCAAGTGCCTACAAGTTTAAATTTTGGTAAAGATAGCTACTATGTTCAAAATCCGACCACTGGGTATCGCTCTGTGACCAGTTACACATCACACCACTCGCTCCTTTCATAGTTTTGTATAAATATTGATGAACTACAGTCAAAATCCGACTTAAAGTTACTCTCCAAGTGGTCACATGAGAATGAGAAAATGAAACAAGCACTGATTATTAAATCATGCATTTGTGGGTCACAGATCCGTATGAGAGCATTTGGGTGAGGAATAGCACACCGAAAGTTTTAAATAACCCTGTAGGTGTGTGTTCCCACCAAATAGACATGTTTTTAAAAAAAAAAGCCAAATACACGACAAGTAAATGACACCAGAAGTGACGTTCAGACACCGGAAGTACCCCCCAAACTCGTCTATAAGTTTAAATTTTGGTAAAGATAGCTACTATATAGTGCTTCAACTAACGATTACTGATACTCAACAATTGGTTGCCGATTATTGACCATAATAATTGGATGCTTTTCTTTATATTCATGCTTTTTTATGGTTTGTATTTTCAGAATAAGATATGCATAGACCAATAGGGAATGGCATCAGGACAAAACTGCCGGTTATTATTGATTCATTCCATAAGCGATTAGTCAGCGATTAATTATACTACTATAATTACCATTTCACTATACTGAGTGTAACGCTGCGTCCCAATTCCCATCTCAGCCCTCATCTCAGCCCTAGCTCTTGTGTTTGTGATGTCTCCCTATTTGATATTTGTTAAGGGCGAGGGCTGAAATCAAGTGTGGAATCACCCTAGGCTCCAAGTCGTCGGGTCAGGAGCTGACTTGGCTGAAAACATGAATTCCACGAAGGTCTAAGGTTATGTACACATGACAATGACAACGCTGGAAACACATTTGGGCGTTTCCTTTCCCACAAAACCACTGCGTTCACACAAGCATTTTGGGGTGGATATCTGCATTCCCACAGAACGTATACAAGTTGAGTTTGCCGATGTAGTTTGCACCACCTGTGACTGTGGGTATAGTATCATGAACACAGAATGCCTGAATTTTGAGTGGACATCCGCGACGGCATCTCCCTCTCTCTCTCTCTCTCTCTCTCTCTCTCTCTCTCTCTCTCTCTCTCTCTCTCTCTCTCTTGTTAAAGAAAAAACGGCACTTCTGTGGTTCGAACTGTTTCTAGGGCAACGGAAGAGTGTTCTCAAGATCTCCATTCTGGAGCGCGTTATCATTTCCTCTGACAATTGCGTAGAAACGATAGTCGCATCTTTTGAAATCCTCTGCGTTTTCCTAGCATTGTCATGTACAGGTATACATAGCCTCAGATCAGCAAGAAATACACAAAAACATTGTGTGCAAACAATGGCTAAGATGGTTTCTAAGATGAGAACTGGGATGTGTGTCTTTTTATTTCCAGGAAGCAGGAAGTGCAGAAGCATCAGGTCTTCCTTGTAGCATTGGCTGTGTCCGAAATCACTACCAATCGCCCATATAGTGCACTATATGGGGTGCATGCCATTTTGTAGGGGTGCCTGAATTCTCCATGTACCCTATATAGTGCACTGAAAGTATCCCTAGATGGAGCAATATAACCCATAATGCATTGCGAGACGTTTTAAAAATGACCCAAACTAAAAAAAAAAATGCAGCGGCGTAAGTAAATAGCGAACGACCATGGCCAATAATTATACATGTAAGTACTTCTGACTTTTTGTCATGATTAATGAATTTTATAATTATTTTTCCTATAGTTATATTTTATAATAATTTTGACGGCGCCGACTCTAGTGTTCAAATATCGGCCGTTGCTGTTGAGTGTACTATAAGTGGGTGCACTATATGGGGAGTAGGTAGTAGGGGATAGGGAACGATTTTGGACACAGCGATTTTGTTGCCAACACTGACCTAAAAGTCTATGTGATTTGATTACGGCTTTATCCATCATATACAGCCAACCAGAAAGTATTGGTGTCCCAACCTAAATAGAAAAAAAAATCATTGCATCAATACTTTTAAGAATGATTTAAAGTATTTATGGAGTATTGACAATGGCATAGAGTAACATGTTAATGTCACTGTATACCAGAGAGAGAGGGAGAGGGATGGAGGGGGGGACGGAGGCAGGAGAGAGTTAGTGGGGGGAGGGGGAAGACATGCTTAAGATAGAAATCTGTCATGTAAAATGGATGGAGAAAGGAAAATAAACACAGCCAAAGGATTGCAAGGCACAAAGCCCACTGGATGGTTGGGAGAGAGGAAGAAAGTGGAAGTGAGAAAGTGGAAGAGAGAGATAGAGAGAAAAAGAGAGAGAGATTGGAATAGTGAAAAAGGGTGAGCGAGAGTTAGAGAGAAAAATAGAGAATGGAAGCAAGAGTGAGAGTGGAATAGAGGGGGGGGAGAGGAGAGAGAGAGAGAGAGATGAACAAAGACTGGAAAAGGGAGAAAGGGTGAGAGAGATCGAGAGAAAGAGAATGGAAGAGAGAAAGAGTGGCATATGGGAGAGAGAGAGAGAGAGAGAGAGAGAGAGTGCAGTGTGGGAGAGAGAGTGAGGCAGAAAGAGAGGGAGCTGTGTTATCAGAGTCAATGAACTAGGTAGAATATAGGAGAGAGAGATGTATAGCTAATATCGCACTCTATATCATATCTAAATGAGCTGTACTTGGTAACCTGAGGGGATGCTCGGATGCAAGCATCTCCTACTTCCATCGCCGTGGCGACAATAGAGAGGACCACCTGGCTGTCTTATTGCCATGACAACCACTGCGTGACTCCTCCCATCTGATATCCTTAAGACACACGTTAGGACTGTAATTAACATTCATCAATAGTCGATCAGTTAATTTGTCGATTATTGAAACAATTTGTCAATTTAGTCAGTTGAAATTATTTTGCCGTGTTGCCCGGCTGGTGGGCGGCTGACGAGTGGGCACCTGCGTCAAACACCCGGGACTTTGCCCAGAGGCATCACGCTGGAAGTCGATCCGCCGAAAATGTTTAAATCTCATTTCATAGGCGTGCAACACGCAGACGCTAATGGGGGGGGGAGTCAATTTGTCCCGCCGTTCTTCAGGTCACTTCCGGCTCCTTATTGTTGTCTATGCCAACTCTGGTACTGGACCGAGGTCCGAGCACACAAAACACACAAAACGCACGCCAGTTCAAAATCTGACCACTAGATGTCGGTCTGTGACCAGTTACACATCACACCACAACATCCGTTCATAATTTAGTATAAATATTACAAAATCAAAATCCGACTTGAAGTTACTCACATGTTCTTCTGGACCAATAGGCTGGCTGCTTCTACTAGTTATCCCAAAAGGAATGAGAAAATGGAACGAGTTGCACTGATTATTAAATCATGCATTTGTGGGTCACAGATCCGCACGCGAGCATTTGGGTGTGGAATAGCACACCGCAAGTTACGACCATCCTCTAAAATAACAGGTAGGTGTGTGTTCCCAACGAATAGACATGTTGTAAAATAGTCCAAAACACGTCTAAACAAATGGCACCGAACGTGACGTTCCGGAAGTACCCCCTGAACTCGTCTATAGGTGATGATGAATAATAATTTTCATGCTTGACGCGTCTTTAATAGTTCTGAGAGCTGACATCTTGCTGTCAAAATAGAAGTGGTTTAAAAGCAGCCCAGCGCGGGCCTGTGACAGCGTGAGTTATTAACGGTTTGAAATATGCATTTAGCTCCAAGAATGTTCCAGTCGGATGGAAAGACCACGCATATTTCAACTCTCTCAGGGCTACTCTCCCCCACCGCTACCCATCTCTCTCTCTCTCCTTCTCTCTCTCCCCTTTATCTCTCTCATGCTCTCTTTCTCTATCTCTCTCTCTCGCACCAATTCTCTCTTGCTCTCTCCCTCTTCCCCCTTTCTCTTCTCTCACACTCTTCCTTTCTCTCTCCCTCTCTTTCCTTCTCTTTGTCTTTCCCTCTCTCTCTCTCTTGCTTTCTCTCCCTCCCTCCTCCCCCCTCTGTCCCTCTTTCTCTCTCCCTCCCTCCCTCCTTCCCCTCTCTCCCTCTTTCTCTCTCTCTCCCTCCTCTCCCTCTTTCTCTCTCTCCCCCTCCCTCCTCCCCCTCTCTCTCCCGCTTTCTCTCTCCCTCCCTCCTCTCCCTCTTTCTCTCTCCCTCCC
>OMKY01232299.1:0-10935 GCA_900302395.1 Bregmaceros cantori | reverse complement strand
ATGTTAGGAATGTTGGGTCCCAAAGTAATTTTAAGAATGTTGGGTCCCAAAGAAATGTTAGGAATGTCAGGTCCCAAAGGAATGTTAGGAATGTCGGGTGCCAAAGGAATGTTAGGTCCCAAAGTAATTTTAGGAATGTTGGGTCCCAAAGGAATGTTAGGAATGTCGGGTCCCAAAGGAATGTTAGGAATGCCGGGTCCCAAAGGAATGTTAGGAATGTTGGGTCCCAAAGGAATTATGTGTTGCAAAGTAATGTTGGGTCCCAAACGAATGTTAGGAATGTTGGGTCCAAAGGAATGTTAGGAATGTCCCAAGCCCCTCCAGCCAATCAGGAGGCAGGATTCCCCCAGCCAATCAGGAGACAGGATTCCTCCAGCTAATCAGGAGGCAGGATTCCCCCAGCCAATCAGGAGGCAGGATTCCCCCAGCCATTCAGGAGGCAGGATTCCCCCAGCCAATCAGGAGGCAGGATTCCCCAAGTCAATCAGGAGGCAGGATTCCCCCAGCCAATCAGGAGGCTGGATTCCCCCAGCCAATCAGGAGGCAGGATTCTCCTGGCCAATCAGTGGGCAGGATCCCCCCAGCCAATCAACTTCTGTGAGGGTCAGTCTGGACATGCTAAATCTATCCTGACGGAAATTCACGTCACATCGTCTGTTGGATGCGGCTTGATCAAAGTAATCCAGAGATACCAAGTTTGTGAAAATAGGCCTGTTGGTGGCGCTATAGAGTTGAAGCTGACGACCTGTAAATTGCTGTGGATAATGCTGAGACCGAGTAGAATGTGCGTGCCAATTTTCAGCATTTTCCTATGTGGGCTTATATGGGCTACCATAGGAATCCCATTGGAGAAGAAAGAATAAATACATAACACAATAGGTGCCTTCGCAAGCTTTGCTGCTTGGCCCCAAATAATAATAAGAAGAAACTAACAAAAACAATAGGGGCCTTCGCAGCTTCGCCCCTAAAAAGTTCCAGACATGTCACAGACCATTGATATGAGAAATCAGAAGAAAAGTGTTGGGAGGGCTCTGCTTGTCCTGATCGTCCAGAATGGTCAATACGCCTACATTGGCATTTCCATGATGCGACGGCACCAGTCACCATTTGGTAACTGCTATGGTTGGAGTACCTAGCACACAGTAACTGTACTGTATGGGAGAAACCATAACACTGACCTGGCGATTGGTCGTCCGAATCGTCAGTGCGAAAAATGGCATAAAAAGACTTTTGCAAAAGGGCTCCCTGCACCAGTTTAAATGCAAGCGCTATCGGCTACGACCAGAGGAATTCAAATTATCGACACCCTTCCCAGGTGCGGCTAAAGGCCGAAAGGCGCCTTTCGGTCTTTAGTCGCACCCCCAGCTTCCCCCCCTTTGTCTTCATGTCACTTGTTTTGTTCCCCATGTTGAGACGTGTCGTTTTGTTTCAATGCTGTATGAATAAAGCACAACCCAACACTAATTGTCTTCTGGAAATTAGTGTAACATCTAAAATGTCCTTACTTTTACTCTAGTGTCTCATTTCAGGGAGTTGCTAGAACCACGTGAACTGGTGCAAAAGGCACTAAACATCATCTGAAAATATTGGTATCAGTTTTTGAACAGAGGCCACATGGGGGTGAACAACTTTTTTGCAGCTTTCATTCTTTACTCTATAGAGGCCCTATGCTTAAATAATGTTAATACTACTTATACTACTACACTATCAGAAGTTTTAGAGCTCTATCAATGCTACTTGGTAACCAAGGAAATGTTTAAACACCCAGTCATTTTTTGGTGCGCCTGAACATCTTTTTCAAACTTTAAAATCGGTGATGTGGTTTTGTTGAATACTGTAAAAAAATGGTGAATTTACATGACATTGATAGTTGACAAACGATGATTCCTGCAACACCAAACCACCAACCGTACCAAAGTGTGTAAACCATGAGAATGGAAGCTAAAGCCAACACCCCATTAGTGATCAGTTTCCCACACGTCCTCCACAGAGACTTTTCCATTTCACCTAGTCTCCAACGCCCAACGTGTCAATTTGTGTATGTGGTCGATTCATTCATGAGGACACGGCTAAAAACAGCGATTAATCCATCAATGACAGCACATGTCAAAATCATTAATGGTTGTGCGCCACAGGGGCCGCGTTCTGGTCCGTCGACGTGCCGAACGGATCCATAAACCATCAACGCGCGCCCGTGTAGCAACACGTACGCCAGGAGTACCCAACACTCAAAAAGGCGGAGCGCCTTCTCCGACGGTCCAACCAAGTTTAGGGGCGTGATGTCGCCACAAAGTCTTTTGAGTAGATAGAGGGTGAACTACTTTTTTCGCCGCAGTGATAAGGTTCAGAGGTTGTGGCCAGTGAGGACGGTCCCGTCGAAACGCATGCATTCTAATTTTATCACTCGCGAGCAGTGAGGACAAGGTGTTCAACACTAATCCTATGAGACGGCAACAGCAATTATGTGTCATTGAAACTCATTTTACTGAACTCATGATTCAGACGCAAGTTGCCAACAATGGTGCTGCCAATGGGGTTCTCCCCAGAAACATTTTTATACAGCACGGAAAGCACTGGAGACTTTGGTTTGTGTTAATTTTATTTACAAGAAGAAATGTACATTTTGTTACATGGGATTACCAGTGCAAAGTTTTAAACTGAAGATGGGGGTGCTTTTCCTAAAAAGTACAACAGTGTCCAGGCAGTTGATTAATCTTCCAAGAGGGGGGGAGAATGATTCAAAACCACCGCCCCACCTCCTCCCACTGAAACTAGTACATTTCTTTCTTACCTCATCCACCCCTCAGATATTTCAGAGAAAAGGCTAGAAAATAAAATAAAAACAAAAAAACAATTAAACTCGCAACTCTGGGCAGGGCATCCAACACAACTGGTGGATACAGAGAAACCACACAAGCTAAGAAGGCGTGTTTTGACCAACAGCTGTGGTGCTGAGGAAAAGAAAAACTGAAAAAAGCGGAGAAGAGTGCATGTAACAAGTAAGCCGGGCACGGCGACGTACATTGAACATCACACGCCCTCCCAGACGATAGTAATGGTGTAAAAGATCAGATGTTGTGAGCGCGCGATTCCACGGGCTGATCAGCCGTCGCGCCAGCTCTGTTCCACGATGGCCGTAACTCTCTTCTCGTACTCGCGCTTGTTCTCCTGGTACAGCAGAGCCGCCTGGCTGTTTGCTGGGCTGTTTGGGTTTGGCTCGTCCAGTAACGACTGGACGGGGGGGAAGAACAACCAGAATTATCTTCTACATACATGGAATTTGAGGCAGAATATTTTTAGTGGAGTAGTTTAGGAGTTGGTAAACGATTTTATGAACGATTTTTCTAAAAACTGATTTAAGCAAAGATATTCATGTCATTTTAATCCAACTCATAAGATGGATTGGATGGAAAGGATGAAAATCAAGAGAGAGAGAGACATCACGACTGGATTACCATCATCCCATGAATGTTGGTATAAATCAGGCCTCCTTATCCCACTTTCAGTCCAGAATGCTGCTGCTCACAGGCACACGAAAACGTGAGCATATAGGCCCTGTGCTGGCCACTTATCGAACTGATATTAAAATCTTGCCGCAGTTGCCGGTTGCACCGAACTACCTGACGGACCTGCTCAAGTACGCTTAGATCCTCTGATCAGCTTCTCCTGGCCGTGCCCAGGGCCAGGCTGAAGCACAGAGGCAATATAGCTTTCACAGTGGCAGCTCCCAGGCTTAAGAATGAGCTGCCTCTGCAGGTTAGGCAAGCCCCGACACTCCCAGTATTCAAATCACGTTCCAAAACACATTTCTATGCCTTGGCATTTTTAAGTTCAGCTTGAGTTGTCTTTTCTGGCACTTATGTGACACTGTGAAATTGTTTTGCCGTCAAAAATAGATAAAACATGTTTGACCAAAAATGTTTATATATATATTTTTAGGATTGCTCTGGGGGCCAGATAAAAATTGATTGGCGGGCTGGATTTGGCCCGTGGGCCGCCAGTTGAATAGCCCTGCCTTAGCGTGTTAGGGTGAAGTCTAACATCTAGCATTGGGGCCATTGAGGCCTCAGGTCCTTAGGTGGCGAAACCAAAACAGCTCATCAGAAAAAGTGGGTGAGGGGGGGTCCGCGTTGGCCGAGTGGTTATGGACACCGCACCTAACGCGACCCCATTCATGTTAGTGTCGCTGTGTCTACCGCAGCGTCTGCAGTGTCGCGAGTTCGACTACGCTCGTCGACTTGTCTGCAATGTCTACCCCGATTTCTTCAACCCAGTTTCCGACTAATCCTATCCAATAAAGATTGAAAAATGGCGCTGATGCCGGAAAAATAACTTTGTGGGCGAGGCGTGTCCCCGGGGGAAATGACATGCCTGTCGCTCATGCATCCAGCTCGCTCTGTACAGTAGGGCTA
The DNA here is from genome assembly GCA_900302395.1 of Bregmaceros cantori. Classification (NCBI taxonomy): domain Eukaryota; kingdom Metazoa; phylum Chordata; class Actinopteri; order Gadiformes; family Bregmacerotidae; genus Bregmaceros; species Bregmaceros cantori. The sequence continues at coordinate 6,523 of OMKY01232299.1, read as the reverse complement.
CTGAAGGAGAAGGGGAAGAGTCACCTGTATTGAGGTTAATATCGATGAAACATCGTAGGTTGGACTCCAACGATTCTGAAGAATGTCTAAACATATGCTGCCATCGGCATAAACTGTAGGGAGAAACACAGGAGGTTAGTCATCAAACCACAGCCGGTGTTCCGATTCTCGTACTTGGCCAAGTGCACTACGCTTCGTGCACTACATGAAAAGTGCACATTTCCAGCGGAGGAGTGCCATTTAAGTGGAATACATTGTGGCAAACTAAGCGGAAATACCGGATGTGCGAAGTCATCCCGTCAATATCACCGGTTGATTAAAAACGAACCCTATACAGGTCAATTGTCTTTTAAATACAAATTTATACTCACATTTATATGACATTGAAGCTGTCACAACAGTGTCTGCGTCTTCGGTTGCCATTATTGTAAATGTGGACAGTGGTCAGTTATAGTCACAGAACGGGAGGTAGTGACAAGGAAACAACATACGCAGGAAAAAGTTGTTGTTCTTAATTAACTTAAACGGATATTGTGGCAGGCATGTGTATCCCAGACGCTGAAAGCCATTGAAAAATGACATGCCTCAGGACCAAATCCAGTATCCATCTACCCAGCACCCTCATTTGACCAACTCTGCCAATTATCACAGTGGATGTTATATTTTGAATTAAAAATCAGACTTACCATTTGGATGAAACATCTTGGAGACAAAACGCACTGTTGGGGGCTTATTGGGATACTCTTCTGTGAACTCGATAGTCAGCTTAAATGTTCCTGTGGAGCACATTTTTTAAAAATTAATTTCGAACATCAATTATTTTTCCAAGTCACAATTAACAATGGAATGATCGAACGAACGAACGAACGAACGAACGAACGAACGATTGTAATGATCATTGCCCTGTAGAGACAGAGAACAGAATACACATTCAAAGCAGTGAGATGTCCAAGATATCAAAATTACAGTAGAATTTACATATTTTATTTGCTTTTCAAAACCTTTTAAAAACGCTTCTGTAAAATTGACTATGCGAGGATGCCCTTTTTATATACAACAACTCTGTCACGGATAAATGGGTGGGAAGCGCAAATTGGAAGCAAGACATTCATGCACGTGCATTCTTACCTCAAAAATGACAAAACATGTACATAATCATTATGCTTAATGACAAAAACTATTTAATTTAAATTCTGTGATTGTAACTGAAACACTGCTGGACACACAGCTAATGACTGGCAAGCGAGAACCAACGAATTGTCCATGCATCCCACACCGCTAGACGGTACATTGGGTCTGGGGAAATCAGGCAGACGTCGCCTGAATATGGGCTCACAATCGAATTATTCAAATCGAGATGTGGGCGGAGTTTGGTAAGTGCGATGCAAGACGTGGGTGGTTTGGTTGTCCCACCTACCACGCTGTGACTGGATAACACGATTTGATTGACACGTTCTAATCGTGTGCAATGCATGGACAAGGCAACCTCTCCGCTGCATTATGTCCACTGTGGCATGTTCTGTGAGTGGGCGTGTGAGCAGAGGGGAGTGGAGAAAACTCACCATCTTCAAATGGCGTTCCCTCGGGTCTGAAAATATAAACATTTAAAATTAGCGCACATATTGATACGCTTATTTTAAGCGTGCATCAGCCGAAATTATTACAGTTCCATAGGTCTCGATCTTCATATCAGTTAGAGGTGTGTCCCAATACATTCATGGATCAATCACAGACGTCGGACACAGATTTTCAAAAATGTCAATAACTTGATCATTAACATATGTGTTAGAGTAATATAGTCTATATATGTTGGAAAATGCAGAACTAAAAGGAAGAACAGTGCACAGTGGTTTCGGTTCTTGACCAACATCCTCTGAAATGCTGCCAATTCCAACTCAAATGCTGCGGTAGCCGTGTGCGCAGGCCTGCCACGATATTCAATAATTCAATTAATCAGGCACAAACGTTCTAAAGCACAATAACTTTTCTGGTCGCAATATTTTTTATTGCACATTTATTTAGTTCCTTGTCGCTTCTGCCCTTTAACTAACTGAATGGGCAGATTGAAGCCGCTACCGACCAGTGAGTGCGATCTCGCTTTTGAGTATCCGTTACACCAGTACTTGATACATTTAATTTAACTAAAGCCAAGTTAAAAAAGGTTTCCACTACTTTAATGAAAGAAAAGGCAGCTAAATATGTAAACAAACATGAATAAAATATGTAAACAAACATGAATAAAATATGTAAACAAACAACAGCAAGAATGATTACAGGGAAAACATTAGATAATTACAGATATCATTTTTGACATAGGATTTATAACAACCTACCCAAATATGACAGCGTTCCAAACCATAATATTATTCTCTGAAGGGGCTCCGCTAACTCCGGCTGGTGGATCATCTTGCAGCCTGTAGAGAGATCAAAACAATTAGGAGTGCTATTAGATGAACTAATAGTTACAATTACAACCTAGGCCTGTCAAATATTCAACGAGAAGCACTCAGATTGCAAACCTGCGCCGCAGTGGTACAAAAAAAAAAGAAGTATTGCTAGCAGTATGTGTGCCAACTGCCAACCCATTATCATTCCAAGTGCTCGTAGAGTAGCGCAATTGCGATTGGCACCACTGGCAAACATGCCAACTACATTACCCAGTGGCCACTGTGACCCAGGAGTCTGGTCACATGACCGCGGTAAGCGCCCAGCAATCTATCTGTAAGTTAGTGATTAAGTATGGTTATGTTACTTATAGGCTAAAGAAATGCACCAAAATTTAATCACTTCTTCCGTTGGTCATTTCCAACAACTCTACAAAATGTAATCCAGATCCGTTCAACTTTTTCAGTTTATCCTGGCCACAAACCAACGTGACCAAAAACATAACCCGCTTCGCAAATCATAAATTAAGAAGATTAGCAGTAAAAAAAATTTTAAAATTTAGTCCAGCAGGTGATATTGAACGTCATTTTTGTTACGACAATGTTGGGTGGTACAGTCTGGCATCGCATGGCATTCGTGGAACGTGTGGAATGACAACGAGCAAACAGCCACAGCAGAGTGTTTATACTTGCAACACAGGACCGCGTAAAAGAAATATAAAGGCTGTCAGCCTGTCACCATAATACATTTTGAACAAAGGAATATTGTGATTATCGATAATTGTCGATTGTTGCTACCTTTGAACAAAACGATAAGATAAAAATGAAACAGAATTGTGAATACCCCCTTTCAAATATCAATAAATATGATTTTATATATATATAGATATTAAAAAAAAAGAATTTCTCTCAGTTGCTTGTCCAACATTAACATAACAAATATGTCTGTTGGGGAAAAGGCAGTCTGAACACAAAGAAAACAAAATGAAATTAGCACCGGAACTAACCCGCACAAAACTTGCAATTCAGGTTTGAATATGCTCGCCGGAGCAAAACAAACTTCTTTTTCAGAGAGTACTGCATCATAACTTTTATATATTTAATAATTGCACCAACGATCGTCATCTATGTTACATTATCAACAAGGTAGCAACTTAAAATTCTAAGTGCTAATAATGCTGATAATATTATGCCATTTAATTTCTTCATGACACAAGGAAGAGATATGTCTTAGCCGGTGCAGTGTGCACATATGGATCAGATGTATTGCAGTGCAAATTCTTGATTGTTTCGTAAGCAAATTAAATCTATTAAAATGTTTGGTTAAAATAAATCATTGACATAGATGAGTTATAAATTACTCATAAAAAATTGTATTTACTATTGTAACCCCACTACACAATTTTGAAAGGATTACCTTTAAATGCAACCCCAATACATCAAGACAACAATTCCAAATATTTCTTATTCCGTTTTTTTTTCAGTTTTGGAGCTTTAAGTCACATGACAGTGGATGTGGGCAATTGTATGCAAATTTACAAGTTACAACACTGGCCTAGGAACGAGTGTGAAAGTGGATGTAATCCCCTACTCCAGGCAAATTTAACGAATCTAGATTACAAATAGTAAAATGTAATTGTAAAGGATTGCATTTACAATAATTTTTTGATTGATTTTCTGATTAGATGTCCAACCCTGCTTACCTGTATATGTGTTGGTTAAGAATAACCTGTTTGACAAGACGACTTTTCTTTTTTGCTCATTTGTTGCTCCCAGTGAATGTTTAGTCAATAATCGTTTCAGTAAACGATTGTTTAAAAAACAAACAGCTAACCTTCCCTAGCCTCTGCAAGGCTAACCGAAGCTAACCTGGGGGAAGCTACGGTTCGGGAGTCCGGACCGAGCCCCAACATGGATCCGCTTTCAGGTTAAGGTGAACCCGATCATTACACAACAACAAACAACGTTTTGTCAGACGAACCCGGGATTTTTCCAATCTGCAGTATATTAGTATGTTTTATGTTGGAAGTTACGGGTTTAGTCCTGGAGCTAGTTAGCTAGTTAGCTTAGCCTCGTCATAGCTCCGGTTTGACAGCCGACGGAAAACAACGACATCGACCACCATGTTGTGGGGATCAGATTAAAAGATGCCAACCTCCTCTTCGCATATAAAACCCCGGGTCTTTTACTGTGTTCCGTTATTGGTTTTAAGCCGTTGGGAAGAAGTTTGGTCCATTTTTCGGAGTAGCGGGTCAACCCGGGTCCGAGCTAGCCGGGTTGTTTTTTTCCTTACCGTTTAAAATCTCTCATCAGTCTGCGTCGGGCGGGAGTGGACATGCTGCTAAGGGCGTGAAACAAGCATACACCCGGGTCTGCTAAAAAAAAACCCGCTAACTAAAACCCACTAACACTCCGATCGGCTTGTTTTTTACTTTCGGCAGCTCTGCCCGTCGGCCGTTCAGTATGATGATGGGACGCTCGCGGCCGGCTCGAACAGGATGGATGGTGTGAATCGAGCAGGTTTGCAAAAAGCTACCCAGATTTCTTACTTGAGTAAAAGTAAAATACATTTTATTAAAAACAACTCGAGTAAGACTACAAAGTACTGATACAAATATCTACTGGAGTAAAGTAAAACGTACAGGGTGAGGAATGTACTTAAAATGTATTTTTGAAGGTAAAATACAGACTCTAAAATGCTCTCAAAATGATTATATTATTTATTTTAATTAAAAAGTACTAAAAATAAATGTATATGTACATGTTTTCAATGCTAGTTTAACACTTTAGTGACAATACTTAGTTTTTTGAGCTGCGAACTCAGAAACTAGATGAAAACAACTTATTAACTACTAGTGTACTCGGTGCATTATCGCCCCCTACTGACTCATTCACACTATACATCTAGTCCTAACGTATTTGCATCCAAAAAAAGCAACGAGCCTGCTTTGGGAAAATTAATGAGTACCGATATCCTGTAAAAAGTACAGTATATACTTAAGTACAGTACTTTTCTTTACCTCGTTACTTGCCATCTCTGGTAAGCGTGTAGTGACTGCAAACACAATTTAACCAATAATAACAATAATGGTGCAGCATGCTAGGCTGATGACAAACAGTATTATTTCTTTTTTTTCCATTACATGATTGCATCCACTTTCACGTCAAGCCAAGGCATTTCAGCAGGCTAGGATGGACAACAAACGTGGCCAAAAATCTAAGACAATAACTTTTAAGGTATTTTTTGGGCGCAAGCGCCGTTTATTTATTTGAGAGACAGTGAGGGAGGATTAAATCGGAAACTGGGATGAAGAGTCAACGCACGGGAAAACAAGTAATAACGTCCTGCACGGGTCCGTTTTTTGAGAAGCACCCGTACCCGCCCACTAACGAACACATATTTGAATTCCCTGAAAACCCCTCTCTCGAATTCCCTGAAAACCCCACATGAATGCAAAGTGCATTAGGTTCATGCATGGTGCGCCCAACTCTCCGCTTTCTTTGGAGGACATAAACGCACCACTGGTATTCTCTGCTATGTTTTCTTCCCGCTCCGAGGTTAACAAATTCACTCAGGACCCTGTCGTTTCCTGATCACAGTTTTTAAACTTCAGGATTTAAATTAACATCACGTCTATGAAGTGCGGGCGAGTGTGGACAACTCGACAAGGTGAATGGGGTTGCCTGCGCTGAACAAGAAACACACATACACACAGAGACAAAGCGCGAAACCCCCACTGCCACTCTCCACTGAAGTGGTGAACAACATATTGCGAGCTCTTGGACGCCCCATTGTCGGTCGGTGTCGATACGTATTTCAGTGTCAATCAGCGCTGAAGAGTGTGGCTGCTCAGCCGCGGCGCGCAGTCTGTGTGTGTGTGCATGTGTGTGTGTCTGTGCAGACGCTGAACAGACACGGCAGCGAGTGTGGCTGTCGCACCGTGTGTGTTCAGCCAACTTCAACGAAATGTATTTCAATTTATCGTTTTATATTTTTAATATGTAATAATTTCAAAAGTATGTGACGACAGGTGGCGGATCCGCCCAAATAGGTCCCGGAACACTGACTGGGGTCAAAATGAGGAGGTGCCAGATCCTGTTCCGGCGTGTTCCGGCTCAAATTAACCCCTGTATATATA
>OMKY01232289.1:0-14608 GCA_900302395.1 Bregmaceros cantori | reverse complement strand
AATCTTGCACAGACCTACTATTGCCTGTGACGGCACAGCCGGCACAATGAGCATGATTTTATGAGGACCATTCAATAATTCAGCTGTTCTTTCGGGACCAGTCGGCTGCGGCTTCTCACACATGAAATATTGAAAGCTGCCGCGTCAGCGGTGACGACATGCTCTATGCCTGGAGTGAACAGGACACGAGGAAGTGTGCGTGATGTCATTTTCAAATTGACCACAGTGGAACACTCAATTAGGGCTGCAACCAACGAATGTTTTTACTGATAATTAATTGGTTCATGTTTTGTTTAAAATCAGAACAATTAGTAACGCCAAACATTATTAAAAGTAGCAATTTAATTTTTCGCTGTTCCGCTATCTTCACTTATTGGTAACATTTCCAAGAGCCTACTGTTCCATGCTAACGGATGTTATTTTGGGTTTTCGCCCAAGTTAAACAGTGTTCAGTGTCCAAGAGAATGGCACTGGGAATGGTGACTGGCATTGGGGAACAACATATAGGCAACGCGTTTGAGCAAAGAATGGTCCAAACAAGGAAACTACATTAATTCACAAAAACATTAATTCATTGCAATGAATTCCAGAGAACTGAACCTCAATCAAAAATTATTTTGATTTCAAACATGTTGTTTTTGAAAGCCTATGCGTTATACTGCGTTTTTGATTATTTTTAGAAAAAATCTTTTAAAAATCCTAACCCTTACTCAGTATTTAATCCCTATATAGACGAGTTTAAGCCCAAAACAAGAGGCTGATATTTTGTTCTGTCTGAAACAGACTTCCAGTGTCTATATACATCTGCCTGTGTAAAGTCATCGCAGTGGACCTAGGTGACTGAATTTGCCACACAAAACGCACACCAGTTTAAAATCCGATCACTAGAGGTCTCTTTGACCAGTTGTCCACTATCCATACCACTTTGCCCACCTATAAACCAATCTTGCCTATAACTATCAGCTGTGCAGCCTTTAACTGTTAGTTCAATCGCTCTGCCAAAAGATATGTATAAGTCTTGGGCATGGGACTTCATGATTTTTGGCAGCGCAAATCCACTCCCTGGATAGAGAAATGTGTTGAATGCTTCCCATTTTGCATTGGGCTCAGCACTCACGTTGAACTCAGAAGTTTTTAGAGGGGTAATCGTCTAGACTGGTGCAATGTTCACTCTTTGAGTGTTGTATAATAATTTATGATGTGTCGAATGGTAATAAGATTATTCAACGTGCACGAGAGGATGAGAGCTGGCTTATGAATGTTTTAGGGGAAGGGGGCGAGCGAGATGTGTGGTGATTGAGTTACATGCGGGCTGTCTGAGCAGCGACACGGCTATCTGATGTCACCAGTGCTACAGCGTTAGCTTGGAGCCCTGGACCCTCATGAGGTTACGACAGTGGAAAAATGTGTCAACCTCCCTCGCTGGCCTCTTTCTTCTGCTGGCCGTTCACAAAGCCTTCTGTTACTAGCAGTGATGTCAGCTACAGTAAGTCATCATTAGTAGAAGAATGTGCACCATCGTAGCGGAACCCGCTCACCCTGCACACCACCTTTTCTCCTGCGTACCAAGACCTCTAGACTGAGAAAGTTTCTTCCCACGTGCAGTGATGCTACAGAACACAGACGCTGTGTCCGAAATCGCTCCCTATCCGCCATATAGTGCACTATATGGGGTGCACGCCATTTTCTAGGGGTGTCCGATTCTCCATGTACCCTATATAGTGCACTGAAAGTATCCCACAATGCACCGCAAAAAGTAGTGAGCATCAGAAGCACCCTAGACGAAGCAATATAACCCATAAAGCATTGCGAGACGTCCTGCAACGGCTTTGTGGTAATGGGATTACCTTACTAATTTACATTTTTATGCGTGGATGAGCCCTTGCAAAAATACTTGGTTGTGCAAAGTGAGCATTAGAACTTTGAATACCATTTCATTGGGCACCAGTTAATTGGTCTTCCATTGGATTGTAAAAATGTATGTTGTATTTAATTTATTTCATGTTAATTAAATACTGAACATATATTTTTTTAATGTAACTAGCACAAAAGTTAATCTTATGTGGAATATTTTTCAACATCACAAGAATGTATTAAGAATACATGAAGAATTATTGATAGATGTTGTATTTCTTCAGTGAATCTTAATCGTACTGAAGGGAATGAATGAAAATTGTCTATAAAAAACTCCAGAAGTGAATTGGATGCACGCAGTTTAGCCTGCTTCGTTTATTGGATGTTTTACTGTGGACTGTTTTCAAATGCAATGGTTGTAATAGACAGTTTAATACCCTCGGTGCATAAACTTGCACCACTGCCTTGCCGTCTGGCAATAGTGAAAGGTTTCACATTTCAAAGCAGAGCAATAAAAGTGAAAATGGGATACATTAACTGTAAGACAATTTCCTCACTATCCATCCCTTTCTTTTGTGGGAGCCATATGTTTTCCTGTTTACAGAAAAACAAGACTGAATAGCAAGACGCCCACTACACAGAGCCATTTACACCTGCGGCTCTCCCATCTCCTCTCAGAACAATGCATTGTGAAGCTGCTGGGAGCTGTGTTGACTCTTTGGGACAATCAAAATGTGGCATTTAAGGGAGCGCACTGTGGTGAAGTGGTTAGAGAGCACGTCCCCCAGGCCACTGGCTGAGCAGCACCGCGGGTTTGCATAGCCTCAGATTTTCTGCAATGTCTCCCCCCGACTCTTCATTGTGTTCCTGATTTAATCCTGTCACTATCTCTCTCTCTCTCTCATTAAAGAGCCCCCCAAAAAATAAAAAAATGTGGCAAAAGTGTTTGGGCATGGTTATGGTTATGGCACATTTATAATAGAAATCATGTATAAAAAGTAGGTGCTCCGTAGTTAGCTTAGGCCGACAGGCAGACTGCTGCAAAACACTACAACACCAACGACGCAGTGAGTTGTTGGCTTGCTTATCCCCACCGACAGCTTTCCCGTCTTCTTTGAATAATTTCCCAATTGGGATCAATAAAGTATTCTGATTCAGATTCTTTGCCCCCTTTCCGCTAACCCTGCAATAAAAACTTGCAATTATGTTTGATATAATTTGTACATAATATTTGGTGGACTTTTAGACTTCAGAGAAAGAGAAAATCAAAGCAAATCACCTCAACAGGAACTTTCTGGAACTTTTTGTATTTTCCTGAGAAAATAAACAAAACTGGAAACTATTAATTTTTATGTCCTGGAACAGGAACACTTATTTAAAAATAATGGTAACTGGTCAATACCATTTTATTTCCTCAAAGTTTTCGTTGAAACACTGCAGAGCCTGTACGCTTCCCCTTCCCAACCTCGCCGGCGATGTTGTTTCACCAGACAGGAACAACATTAACTGTTCCGGGAACCCTTTCTTATTTTTTGGGCACAAGCGCCGTTTTTCATTCTTTTGAGAGATGGTGACAAAGCCCTGATATAAATATGTATATATGGGTGTGTATTAAACACAGTTTATTCTAAAGGCTCAATTATTCATCAACCCGGATAATAAATCAATTTAATTTTGAATTCCATAAGTTTAGCTTTGTTGGTGTATCATTCTGTTCTTCTCTTTATGAGCCAAGAAAGTATATCACGTCCAACAGTGCTGTTCGTGTGTTTTTGTCACAGATGCGGATCGTGTGCAAAGACGTGCGCGCAGAGACTGTGTACGACGTGCTCCATGATACCAGCTACCGTAAAAAGTGGGACACCAACATGATCGAGACATACGACATCGGACGGCTCACGGTCAACACAGACGTTGGCTACTACTCCTGTGAGGCCCGCACAATTCCATTTTGAATTGAATTGTTCAACGGCCTGTAATTCAAGGCTAGAAATAGAGAAGAACTTCTTTTTATATTTGTTTAACTTATCTACGTTCATTTTTGTAGAGCATCATGTCATCCTACGGGTGCACATTTTATTTTTTACATCCTCGTGACAATCGCTGACAGGAAATTATTTGATTTGAGACATCTTGAATTATACGATTTTATTTATTTATATATAATATATATATATCCTAATCCAAATGAACTAATATTACAATTTCATTAAACTTCCATATAAAGTGTTGTTAATGCATTCTTGCATTTGATTTGTCAATGTCAGTACCTAGGATTTGCCTCAGTGGTCAAACCAATCTTCAGTTGATTCCTTAGAATGAACGGCAGTGCGGCTTGTACAGTCCCGGTGAGTGGGGAGAGAAAAAAAAAAAGAATGAGCACAAACTCAATTAGAGGAAGGCAAACTCCATTAACAAAAGGGGCACGTCTGACTGGCATCATTGAAGCAGCCAGGGCACTGATCAATATATTAATGTGTGTCTACAGTGACGTCTCTACTGCGGTAAAAATCATTTCTGAATTAAATATGTAATTGTCACGCAATTGGCACAGATGTCTCACACACAATATATCTCGAAAGAACAAGCTGCTCAAATGAGTGTAATAGCTACAGGTAGTGTACCCTGGCAAGCCAGAACGAATGAATCCACGGATCGCAAAAAATTATCTTATTAAATGAATTGCAATACCAAAACACTAAAAAAAAAATCCATTTATAAAGTGATTCACATTTTCTTTTTTCTTCTGAGGTAATTTAATGATACATTTCAGCAATTTTTTGCAATTTTTTTTTCTTCTTTTTTTAATGATACATTTCAGCAGAAGCTCACGTGTGGCACATTTGCCACGTATAACACGGGCCTGAGATGCAGCCTACTGAACTACACAAAACCATTACATCCCTGACACTCCACGTTTTGGAAATGCAAACATCTGTTGTTAATCTCAATCATTCATTTTTTTATTCCTTATCTTCAGGCAGATTTCTACTGTAACGCACACGCATGATGCAATTCTTATGTTTTTTTTTTGTGATTTGTCTTCAGGGAGATGTCCCAGTCCACTGAAGAACAGAGACTTTGTCACCATGAGATCCTGGCTGCCACTGGGTAACGACTACCTCATCATCAACAACTCGGTCAAGCACCCAGTATGTCCCTCTCCCCTCTTTTATTAACAGGATAGATGACATGCTTTTAGTATACATTATATACAAGTAGCACCTTAAACTGCATAGTAAACACATAAACATCTATTTCTTCCGCTTTATCTGGAGTTGGGTTGTAGAGACAGCAGCTTGAACAGGGATGCCTAGACCTCGCACTCCCCGTTTGCTACAAATGCTGTATATTTGTCAGATAACTGGTATCTAAGAGTAACGACTTCATGGTAAAGAAAAAAGTGAAATAATCAGAATCGGATTTATTTGTCATACAGATATACATACATAGTAGTACACACACACATGGGATTTAAGTTTGGATCAGTATTTGTCTCTGGTGAAAAGACTCAATAGCACTAGGTGGGTGGTCACCACAAGAGTCTTAGGTGTCTTTCACATCTAAAGGTTCGGACTAGGGCCTGCACCAGGGAGTGTTATCAATTGCATTTTTAATTGATTCTATAGGCGTTCACGCTATTTTCAAAGCTGCACACCTTCCACATGTGGATTCCGAAGGTGAGCGATGGATGGCGTTGTTTTGCAATTCATTGTTGGCAACGCAGGGAAGAAGACCAGTTGGCTTGAAACCATAGACTAGAAACGGATAATTTTACTGTGTTGTTGCGTTATTATGGAACATCAATAACAAGGGGGTGGCGCAGGCATGTTCTGGAATGTTTAATAACTCAAAAAGCAATTTAAATAAAACAAATAATGATACAAATAAATAATAAAACAACCCTGTTCCGTTCTTGTTCCGACTCGGCTTGTCGGACGAAATGCAGCCATCCCATTGGTCCAGAAAGACACGTGACTCGCGTGTAGCGAGTGTGATTCCACACATGTAATAAAAACATAACTTATACCCTTACAAAGCAACGAAAACGACAACAGACGAATGAAATCTATCCAGTTTATGTCAATCAGATTGACATCAACCCTGGGAAAAACAGGAAAACATTTGGACGAGCCCTTTTTGGAATATACTTCATTATAGAGAAGACACCGCGGGACCTTGGATTTACTTCCCAAACCCACTAAGAAGCATCTGGCGATTATATATTAATGTAAATTACGTGTCACATGTATCCATTATGCTCTCAAAGTTTTCATTAGATATATGGCTCATGGCCTCGTGGGTGTGTAGGGGGGCGGCGAGTACTAACGGAGCGAGCAAATTTTAAAACGCCTTTTATGAGTTTGTTCTCGGGTCGCATATTATCATTTATTCTTTTTTTCTCTCCTCTCCAAGATGCACTCATCCTGTTTTGGTTACTCCGCTGTTAAGTCCGTGTCCGCGTTCTTACCTGTTGAACGGCGCACCTGAATTCCTGAAGTCCAAATTGGGAACTAGCTTTTTGCTAGGATCTTTTGACATTGTTTAGTCCACTTTTTGCTGCGCAGGTGAATTCCATCACATTCTCACACCAAAATTAACTTCAGACTTCTTTTTTTTGTTTTAATTCCTTTTTTGGCCGCAAGCGCCGTTTTTCATTCTTTTTATTGAGAAAGATAGCGCGGCCACCACGCGCGTCCCCACACTGCAGGTGTGACTGCGACCTTAATTCTCATGTCACATGCTACTGTGACCATTGCTGCACTGTACCCCTGGAATTCAGCAGCATCAACACGTGGGGAAAGAAACTGTTCTAAAGTCTGGAGGTCTTGGAATGCAGGAGTGAAGGGACTGCCCGGAGGTGGTTTGCCGGATGGCATCAGCAACATTGTTCCTACCTCTCTTCCTAAGTCTCCAAATAGACCAGCGGAGTTGGGTAGAGGGGCACCGATAATTGTTTCTGCCATTCTGATGACCCAGTGCACTCTAATGGCATATCCAAACCAAATGAGAATGGAAATGCAGAGAACTGACTGGATAATTGCTGTGTAGATGAGCCCTTGCGGCAGCCTGAATTTCTTAAGTTGCCGCAGGAAGAACAGTCTCCTCTGATCCTTCTTCTCAACTTTGTCAATGTGTGTTGACCACTTCATGTCACGTACGATGGTGGAACCAAGGAACTAAGTGTACTGTACCATCTTAAAAATCACTGGACAACATAATAAAAATGGGGCATAAGATTGAGATGATGATTTCCTTTCCAATCCATGCTGATGTCTGCTTCTCTTCTCCTACCAGCAACACCCTCCGAAGAAGGACTATGTTAGGGCAGTCTCCCTGCTCACAGGCTACCTCATCCAGTCCACCGGTCCCACCAGCTGCAACCTGTACTACCTGACGCAGGTAGACCCCAAAGGTAAGCAACGTTATGAACATTGGTGTTGCTGACACTTGATGCATTTGCATTTGAAATTGCAATGGTATATTCTAATGTCTTCTAATGTCTATCTACTGAAAACAAATGTAAAAAGGAAAAAAAAAAGCTTCATCCCCCGGAAATGAATTTGAGGCAGTATTGGGCACAGACCCATTAAATTTATAAGCACAAAGCTACAATGCAGTGTGCAAACTAGACACAGAGGGAAGCTGCTGAGCTGGGCACATTATGCACAGTGCCGTCAGCTAGTATCTGCACTCCAACCACTTCCTGAGTCGGCACTTCAGTTTCTCTGTGTGTGTGCTTGTGTGTGTGTGTGTGTGTGTGTGTGTGTGTGCGTGCACATGCTACCATGCTGTAGTATGGATTGAGAACCCCCAGTCCCCCATCCCCTCCTGTGAGCTCTCCCTCTTCGTCGCATCATCCAGGTCTTGCTATCTGCTGTGTGCATGTGAACACTGTAGAGATTTTCTACAGACATTTACCTATGCATTAATGTTCACTTATCTATTATTATTTTTTTAAATTCACTTATTATTGTGCATTCATTTATGCTATCTTTGTACTACTGAATGGTGTAAGCATCAGTGAGTCAATAGCCTGCTCTTGTACAGAGCTTTTGTCAACACTGCATTGCAGTGTTGATGTAACACCTCCCATTTTAATGCCCATGTGGGCAATGTCTTGCTAAAATAGGTTGTGTTTGTTTGTGGCGAGGGCAGGATGATGCTCAAACAATGATCTCTCGCTCTCTCTCTCTCGCTTACCCCTCCCCCCCTCTCTCTCTCTCTCCCTCTCTCTCTCTCTCTGTTGTTCAGGTTCCCTGCCCAAGTGGGTGGTCAACAGAGTATCTCAGGCAGTTGCCCCTAAGGTAAACCCTTATGATTTAACTGTGCTAGTTTGTAAAGATAAACTACAACAGGTTGTTGGTCTATTACAGCACATCTCAAGCCAATGTTAAAGGAAAACAACACAGACGATTCGTGTTACAATATGTTCTTCCCTGTTCTTAGCTTAGTCCATACATAGTGTTCTTGTGCGCGCTCACTGCACGCAGCGGCCGTTTCTTAGGATAGCTTAGCTGTGTGGACTCCAACTAATCACTTACATATTTTCCTATTTCAATTTGTCAGGCGACTGTAGTACGTTTGGTTACACAAAATAAAATATGACTAGTTTTTCACTCCCTTTTTTGGGTCCATAGTGCTAAGTTATGCCAACAGTGTTTTTATGTGTGAACACGTACCTGGAATCCTACAAAAGATTTCCATTCTGTCATTAGAATGTTTATTTTTCCTACACACCAGGTTGGCTACACTCCCAACTATTCAGAACCACTTTTATTGCCTGGTCATGCAGGTATGAAAACACAACTGGAAATTGACATTGATACAGTAAATATAACATAGTAAAAAATATAATATAATAACACTGTGGATATACTAAAATAGAAATAACGGAATTGTAGAAAAATACAAGTAGTAGCACTGTCAGAAAATGACAATAATATTACGCAGTCAAAATATAGAAGAAAAACATAATAAAATATAACAAGTTAACAAGTTACAAGAGCAACATAACACATCACACTACAGTGCAGCTTGAGTTTGCACTTAACACAAAATGTCTGCTCCACTATCTGTGCTCTTCCAATCAGGCCATGAAGAAGATCTACAAGGCCTCTCTGAAGTACCCCGAGTGGAAACGGAAGCACGAGCCGAACCTGAAGCCGTGGATGTACCCCGAACAGAACTCTCTGCCCAGCATCAGTCCCGCGGAGCTGACGGTGCAGCGGGCCGACTCGCTGGAGAACATTGACGAGAGCAGCCTCAAGGAGGAGAAGGAGAAGGCACATCAGAGCGACGAGGATGATTGAAGACCAGCGAGCCGGGCTGCGAGGAGATCGGGAGACTGGCTGCAAGCAGCGATCATTACCCTGTACCCCCCAATCTCCCTCCCCCACAATCCCCTGCAAACTGTTTTCTGCGCTCCGATCCAGGGGTCCCGTCACAGCGCCGTCCAACTCGAGTGACGTGCCGCGAACAAGCAGGTTCAAAGAGTGTGTGGTTATCTGATCTACCCACAAGGGGCTGTAAAAATACCGGTGCATATATATTGGAATTAAGAATATCAGATTCATCATCAGAACATATTCCAAAATGGTATTGGGTTATTTTAATGCCAACAAAATGGCATACATTTCGCTCGTCTTTAATCTGTTTGCGTTGCAGGAAAGAGGTAAGATACACAAGGAACACAGGAATGCCGGAGAAACGAGAATGTAGAATTATGATGCAACCTGGATAAGTACAATCCAATGGAATTTTTAATTAGCCCAGGAAGGTCAATCATTCTATAATCACCAACCCACTATAGAACTGAATTTATTCCGGCTTTACCTGAAGGGTACTCTACTGAAATAATGTTGATCCATTTCTGAATATATATTAATGGCATTATAACAGCAATGGAAAACGGTCGTTGCCAGCCTTTTGCTGCAGGTGGGGCTTCAGGGAAATGTGCAGTGTACATGCAAATATGAATCATTTCGACAAACGCAACAACTGCCCTTCAACCTCGCTGTGATAATTGTAGGTGTGCTTTCCCCTTGAAGAGGCTAGGGTTAGTCCTGTAAAACGGCCTAAAATAAACAGGGCTTCTTGTCAAGGTGGACACTAGCAGTTTTCAAATTTTTCTTCCTGTGCAAATAATTCACTTAGGTTAGGTTCAGCATTTGCGGCGTGTGATTATCTGTATTGACCTATGTTGTAAAATGTTGAATGATATAAGTGCATGATTGATGGGCTGGGGTAAGAGTTTTACGTGTGTGTGTGTGTGTATGTGTATGGAACCATACCAGCTGAAAAGTTATGGAGCTTACCAGTGCTCTATGATGACAACTGCTTGCACTCGGCCTATCGAATAACACAAGAAAAAATATCGCAAGACCAATTAGACCCCCATACACCCCATTCTTAAACAGGGGTCTGTGGCTCCCTAGTGAAATTGCAGTTTTAAACCAGGGATCCACGAATGGTCTATGTGTTTGTTTATGCAGATACAGCATTCTATCAATTACTGAGTCTTTTTAAATGTTTCATTTTTCATTTGCACCTCATTTACAATTTATTTTGCTTAATTTTATTTGCTTATTTACATGCATTATGGGGAAAGTTTAATTGGATGTGATTGCTTGGGTGTGTTGAACCCAGACTTTCTGAATCTGCATTCAGATGTGAGAAATTCCAGTCATGCGACATTTCTCCAAGGGTGGTGGTTTCATGTCGAGCCAACAGAAGTCACTTTGCACGTGTCTCTCTTTGGCATTGTTAGAGTCTGCCATGTCGTGCATGGACCGGAATAAATGGCGGCAGGTCAGGTAGGTTCGTTATTGGTCTGACACGTGGAGGAACTCCCATGCAGTGGTTTGGATTTGACGCTTTGGGCCAATATTTTTTTTGTTGTGACCCACATTTATTTCCCAAGATTGTGTAACTTTTTGTCATCGATAGCAAACTGCGAACTGGCGCACAATGTCACCTGCTGGTTAATCAATGCAGTCCACAAACGCAAAGTAAGTTGCGTTTCTTTTGTGGGTAATTGAGTCCAGTCACGTGTCTGTCTGCCCTTCCTTCATCGATGGACTTCTTTTTTTTTTTTTTTTATGTGTGGAACACTGCCATACAGCTAGATTACTCTGGTACTTTCCAGCATGTTCCACTGACCCCACACAATGAACAAGTGTTAACATCTGTCACCAGTGGTTTCATCGGGACAAAAACTGTTTGTATAAAAATAGGCTCTCACGGCGAAGGCAACATTCGCACATTTTCTATAAAGTAATGAAGACCATACTGCCACAGTATGTGACCAATTCGTCCCTAATCGGCACAGTTCATATTACCTGTACTATATGGCAAGCCAGGACGATGTACTCACGTGATGCGGAAACTATGATGGTATCCCATTCCAATTATATTTTTTAAAAATTCTTAACTCCAGCACAGCTCGTTTTCTTTCACGTTGTGTGACAAAAGCAATTGAGCACAGGCACACACTGCGGTTTCCTGCAGTATGCATGGTGCATTGTTGAAGCACACTGGCAAGTGGGAAGTCAGAACAAATTAATCACGCGTTCCTGATGTGTGAACGATTCGTTCTGCCTTGCCAGGATAAAAGCACATACGGCACTTCGTAATATATTTGCTTTGGCTCAGGTGAAAAAGTGAGATACCGACGTTAAACTGCAATAGATGTAATAAACGTAAGAAAACCCGCTACCCCATTGCCCTGAACCCCACACACTGACTAGTCTGGTCAACAACTTGATGCTTGTCCACATCAGAGATGGCAAACGTATTGGGGTTTCTTACTTGAGTAAAATTCGGGAAAAAAAAACTCTAGAGACTAAATGAAAACTACTTAACTGTGTACTCTGTGCATTACCGAGTACTGCCCCCATTCACGCTATACATATAGTCCTACCATGTCAGTGCAGGAAAAAAAGTAACTGTTTTGAGAAAAGGAGTACTGATATCTTTATTTAAAATCTAAAGTACAAATACTTAAACTTTGCTTGAGTACAGTACTTAAGTATTTGTACCTTGTTACTTGCCATCTCTGGTCCACATCATGGCATAATCTCAATAGGGTGTTCTAAAAATGAATAGAATTGAGTCATGTTTAGTGAGCGATCCGATCTCTGCATGTGACGGTCTTGATGTGAAAGCATGCTAAGCGGGAATATTTATTTTCTCTCGTTTTCAGTTAATTAAAAAAAACTTTAGTTTTATGCATATATGGTTACAATAATTTCCAAATGCATTGGTATGAGTGATTACTATTTTTTGTAATCTGAAAAGCTCTAGTGGTTGAAATGGTGCAAATGAGAATGTGCATAAAACAGTTTTCTCTTTGAATGGCATCTAATTTCTTTCATTTATCACACAATTTATTGACATTGGCCTATGCAGAATTTTTAATAGGGCCAGCTTCATTGTCAGACAATGGGTGGTGGTTATTGGTTGATCTCCTTTCAACTACTCTTGACTCTGGGTTAGGTTTGGCAATTGGGGTGTGTGTTTTACATACACACGTGCTTGGCTAGGGACTAATAGTTGTGTGTATGGAAACGTTGGCTGAAAGGTTCTGAAGCGAAGCTGTTACGGGGTGTAACAAAGGAGGAAGGCAGCAAAGGTTTAGGTTATTTATTTTCAGAAACTCAAAGTCTAGGGGGACTGGAACAGCATGGCGACGGGCTCCTGGAGGGACCGCGTCTCAAGTTGGAAAGCTGGAGGGGACAGGCAGCCTGCTGAAACACCTTAATACCGCTCCTCCCCCACAGGGCCCAGGTGCAGCCAGTTAATTCATCACGGTGGTAGCTGCACAGAGGGAGACACAAGGAAGAGCAACCAAAATATAGAAATTCTAACCAAAGTACGGGGTGGGTAACAGAAGCCTGCCAGTGCTGTACAGCGACAAATGCATGAGCTGAGTATCGCTATTGAATAGCGAAGAATAACAACTGAACCAAACCATTCGATTAGACCTATGACTCGTTAGTCACATGTGACTCTTTTGGAACTGCTTCAAATGCACCCCCCCGCTATCTTCCAAAATAAAAGGGCGACAACTCTGAAATTCGGCCTACTTATCAATATTGTATTGATGGGGCGACCCACGAGGTGGAGGGGAAGATATGCCTGGATGCGGTCGACAAGAGGCCAAGCCTGGCTACTTGCCAAACGCCATCCAGACCGTATTTGTACAGCACTGTCAGCGACACCTCGGTCACTAAGGGTTTCGTACCCAGAATGCCCCGCGGCACCCAGCCGCAGCGGCACCATTCACTTCACTGCCCCCATCCCACAGGTCTTCCGTCCTCAGGAGTGCAGTTCCACTCCATGTGTCCCCCGCCATCTGGCCGAGCGGCGCAATCCCACTTCTGGACATCAATGTAGTAAATGGTAGACCCGTGATGAGGCGAAGACCAGCCGATGCAATCCAGGGGTGTTTACTGAGGCTTTAGTAACACAAGGGCCCACTCAACAAGCACACAGCAATGCGTCCGTGGTCAGGGGAGCGTGAGTGAGAGCATGTGCTCTCTCACCCCTGGTCACAGCTCCACTCCCGAGGGGCAGTCCCGGCACCTAGAGCGCGTACTAGTGACAATCCACTCCATTATCCACCCCATAACTACATGTCTAAAGTTATCAGACAGACACAGACCAAAACACCCAGAGTTAAGTTATGTGTTTTATAATGGAATTGAAACAAAATACATATATTTTATGGAATTATTTGGTATTACAGTCATTCACTATCGCAGGCTGATGACTTATACAACAGTTCGTTTGGTGTATCTGGGCTAAATATTCTGTCCGTTCTGGTGTATTGCCAGTATTGTCTC
Organism: Bregmaceros cantori; assembly: GCA_900302395.1. Classification (NCBI taxonomy): domain Eukaryota; kingdom Metazoa; phylum Chordata; class Actinopteri; order Gadiformes; family Bregmacerotidae; genus Bregmaceros; species Bregmaceros cantori. The sequence continues at coordinate 908 of OMKY01232289.1, read as the reverse complement.
AAGCTCCGCCATGAGGCGGAAGAGCACGTGGAGCCAGTGGCGGACAGACTACAGGGCTACAGGACTACCGCTATTAAAGGGAAGTTGGCCCACCGGGAAAATGCCCGGTGGGCCAACGCCCCTTTAATAGCGGTAAAAATCAACGGCGGCCCACACTCTCTTAACCCAGTAAACGATATGCGCTATTTGGGCACCCTCTTGTGGTCACTTGGGCCCACTGCATCCTTCAGTTCACACTTAAACGTAACACAAGCTAAGAAGTGATTATTTAATACGTTTTCAAAATATTTTGAGTTTATTTCAGAGCATGACAGCCTGTCTTTAAGTAGGACATTGGATCCAATAAACAATTGAACGTTAAGTAACCACACATTGTTTTTTGAGTAAATGTGTGCACCTTTTCCCCTTGGCTAGAGCACTTGTGCATTTACAAGACATAAGTTATGTCAATTTCATGTTAGATGTGCTCCGCTAATTATGAGGGACGGTCGAAGTCAAAAATGCCCGGGCCGATTTCTCCTCTCAGTCCAGGCCTGCTCTAAACACATTTGTACATGAGATTCATTGCATATTTGAAATGGGGGTTCTACTAGTCTCCTTTTTAGCCGGAGGAGTAGACATGCAAAACCTCAACTGTCCAAGTGTGTTAGCAGGAAACACCTTCCAATAGACTGATAAGTGAACATCAGTTCAACAATCGATAACAATTGGGCGTGCTGAAAAGATAAAAGGTAAAGCTCTAGTTTTTGAAAAACAGATATTGTAGACTGTGTCCATTCATTTTTTGTAAATCATTTTTAATCAAATCGTATCTGGCAGTGTCATTACATAGACATTCTTTAATCTAGGATTCATAAAGCTGATCTAGATGTGAACAAATACTATCCACTTATGCATGTTATACCAAT
>OMKY01232282.1:0-11612 GCA_900302395.1 Bregmaceros cantori | reverse complement strand
ATATATATATATGATATATATATATATATATATATATATATATATATATATAAGAAGAAGAAGAAGAAGAAGAAGAAGAAGAAGACATAGAGCAAGAATTTAAACTTAAAAATGTAATGAATACTTGATATTCACACCTTTCTGTCATAATGGCACAATAATGAAAATTTTTTTTAGGGGTTTCAAAAAGTTGAGCATCTGGATGGAATTTTGCAGAGTTGTTGGAATGACGAAGGAAAGAAGTGATTCATTTTTGTTGCATTTCTGTAGCCTATAAGTAACATAATAGTCAAACTTCATTATTATTAACGGATGAATGATCCCCTTTCTACTTAGTGACGTCATGCCGCGTGGCCACGACTCCCGTACTCCCGAACTAGAGGTACTTTTTATGGTTTGCAATCTTTGAGTGCTTCTAGTTTATATTATGCAATATGCCCATTGCCATGGGAACCATTGGTAGGCATTCACCTGGCATTGCCAGGTTCATCCATTTGAGTTGAGCTAACCTGGCAAATGGTTCTCAACTCAGTCTTTTGGTGGTTCCAGGACGCATGGTCAGATCTGGCTGTGGTAGGCAGTAATTATCACCTGCTGTGGTGCTCTGGAAGCAGCACAATGCTCTCTATTTGAATACGTAAAGAAGGACCAGGATTTGCTCTCCCCACACCACAGAATTCAGGTTCTGCTCCGTGCACCATTTCATAGAATAAATGGAGCAGGTATAACATGCAATCAGAGTTTGCTTCCCATCAATTTACTTTTCTTTCAATCACAATCCACTTCCAGTCACAATTGGCTTCCAATCATGAGGTGCATTTCCATTACCATTTCAATTGTGCAAAGAAGAATAATGAATTGGAAATTAAAAGGTTTTTCCGTACATAACAGGGTGTTTTCTCAAACATTGAAAATGCTGTTTGTGCATGCACAGTTTGCGCGAATGTGCATGCACGGCACTGGAACGCTATTCAGCACAGACGACTGTCAGCGGCTGCATGCAGCCAGTGGGGAGTTTACTAACTTGTCTGTCCTATCTACTAACTCATCATTATCGATCAGATATCTGTGCTTTTGTCTGGAGTGCCTGGAACTTGCTCGGAAGTTGTAACTATCAAGATCAAGTAGTATCCCCTACCATTTACTAATCAGAGGTGGCAAATCCAGTTCTGGAAAGTAAAGGTCCTGCCACCTTCTGTACTGCATCTGCATTGCAAGCAGGTTTTATCACTGATCAGCAGATGAACCTGACTGAAGACCGAAACATGGCAGTTACTTTCTGGAGCCTAGTACCACACAGTAATATGTCAACTACCTTCAGCACTGAGGATGTAAACAATGCCAAATAAGTAGCACCCACCCAAGTATTTAAGCAGTATTTGTCATGTTTATATATGAAACGTGGAGATTTATTGATCAGGCAAATAACTCCTAAAACGGAGCGTGTGCGAGGGGGTGCGCGGGGAGATGTGACGTGTGAACGTAGGCAGATGACCAGAGATGTGTTAACTTTGTTAGAGAGCATGTCGGGGACAATACCGTTTAAAAGTGTGTTTTTTTTTGCTTTAGAAAATAAAGTGAAGGATAGACGACATACCGTGTCACTCTGTACTGCGGTAGCTATGGCGCATGATTACTTTTTACTTGTCAGGGGTTTCAGTTCGAATGTTACACGTAGCAATAATGGCGACCAAAGAGATAAACAGCTTTCCTGTTTATGGATTACATGTTCATCCTGAAGGAGGAGACCGGGAGCAGCATCAGGAAGTAATCCTGGGTCTAACTGGGACTGGGCATCCATGTCATGGCTAACTTGTTGCAAGTGAAGTTGTTGGTGTGGTTAGAACAGTATATAATTGGCCGATTTAACCCTCTGATGACCATGCCTGGAACAGACTCTCTTTTAGGTGATTTACTATGTGTCAAATAACCATGGATAAAGCCTATGAAAACAAAAATGTTGGCTCCTTTTTTTTCAAGTATAGCTATCATCCAAAAAAAACCAAAATTATTAGCCTTTGTAGTGAAGTTTTAGAATTAAACATGAGACATTAAAAAAGCATGAAAAAAAGACCTTTTTTCCACATGGGAATTTTAGGAAATCCGTTGTAGATTTTTAACTTGTGAACTTTTTATATGAAAATCATCCTAGTTCGGTCTACATTTAAGTGGGGAAGATGAAAAACAAACAAACATATATATAGAATCTTGGTTTTGAAGCATTATTAACGTTTTTCAGCATTATTTCTTATTACATTTTTTTTTACCTAATTAAACATTCTTCTAAAATTATATTTAAATCAGTATGTAAATGGTTGTATGTGGTATGAAATGTGAACGTTTGGGGAAAATTTGATCTAGTAATTTCCGAGAAATGGCTTTGACTCTAAAAAACACATTTGTTTTTTTTTTTCATTACCTCGTGTGTGTTGAACATACGAATGACCCAATCATTCCAAGATATATATTTTCAGATAGCCTATTTTGTGCTGAAAACAATGGCATGTCATATGCCAAGAAAATCTCAATTTCAAATTTAAATGTTAAAAAAATCAAAGTGACTTACGTCACTACTTCACGTGAATAAGCTCCGTGGTGCAACTTCCCATGCTGACCAATCAAGCGGCCGTGGTCCCCGCTGCGGGAATCCCCTCTCGCTGCACGGCGACGCTCGGCGTATTTGCCGGTCTATTTGTTAGCAGTGTTTTCAAACTTTCCTGGCCGACCACGGACCTTAAAAACGGACATTTTCTCCAGCCTGCATGGTGAATGGGAGATGTTGACGTCACAGCTCCAGCCCCAGGAAGTGATGATCAGCGAGCGGCCATTTTTTCCTGTTTAGACTTCTGAACTTGCTTATGAAAAAACTAAACGTGGTAAAATGTTTGATTACATTTTTTTTTAATCTATGAAAATTAGTAGAAGGGATAGTGTTTAACTATTATTCTCTGCATTTTTATTTAGTATTTTGTAGTACTTCCGTGTCTGACTGGCGAACTGCTGGGAGAGGGGAATACCAACCCAATTGCTTATTTTCTGCTGAATATAATTTATTCTAATGTAATTTTAACTATAGCCAAGGGATGGCCGGGAATAGAGTGGGACAGGGCCAACTGTTGGTGGTGGAGCCACCAGCACACGTGTTCCTAAAGTCGGAACTGCATCAGCCTCCCACTAGCCCTGTGCCTTGTGCTTGGTGAATTAAGACTTATGTTTCTAACGCTTAGCCTCTGCAACCGTCATATCTGTCTCTGTGTGCGACCACGCCCCCCATGCAGAGGTTCTGCAACCGTCGTTGCGCACCTCAAAAAATCCTAGCTACGTGTCAGATGGTTGCAAACTCGCGCAGACCTCAAGTGGAAGTGCGCAGAGAAAAAGCAGCTGTGATTGGTCCTTGGCATGCCTTTCCAGCTGTCTGTGTTGCCATTTCGGTACTGGGATGAGCCATTTTTAAAAACCGAGGAGCAACTACACTACAATATAATAAATATGAATATGGAATATATAAATGGAATAAAAACACTTCCGCCGGTGCCGCCGAAAGTCTCGTGACTTTCCACCGGAGTTCTCGAATAGACTCCTACTTGCGCTTAGGCGGGAAACTGCTGTGCGTTTCTAGAAATTCCAGACCGAGGGTGCAGAAGCATAACAGCAAAACTGGTTCGCGAACAGACCCTCGCGACATTTGGTGTCTACAGTTGCAGAAGTGTAATCTTGACTCATGATTACCTGCACGACATGTTTGGGATGCACCTTAGTCCTCCTCATCCATCGCTGACATGTGCACGATCAAAAGTAAAACACTCATGCGTGTGTGTTTGCGTGCCTTGTACCCGAACAGTTCAAAGAACGATATTAAATCGGGACGTACAGAACACTGGCAGAACTAGAATATTTTTAGTGCAGTTGCTTAGGAGTTGCTTAAAAATGTAAGGGTTTGCTGGACATGTTAATACAAAACTGATTAAAAAGCATAGATGTGGATTTTTGTGTCATTCAAATGCAGCCTTTCACAAAAGTCTCAGAGAGAGTGAGACATTAATGTATGTGGTGCAGGGCCCTTTGCAATTGTGGACCATGCAGCGTGCACACATTTTCTTTTTTTTACAAACATGAGCACACGACTGAGGCTTTTGGAAACTGTGACCAACAAAATAATGAAAATCACATGAACACTTACATACCTACACACACACACACACACACACCAAATGATTGAATATGAAATGCTACTGTTCAGTTATTTGTCGTAATCAGTCGATTAAAGCTCTTTTTTTATCCAAAAGTAATCCCCATATTCCATTATTTTTGGATTACTTAAAATAATCTTAATGAAATCATACAATGAACAATGTGTTTTGTTTATTTTCAATGGATGAATGCCCTATTCTGAGTTCCAATTTTTGTATTGCAATGAAGCTCTCTGTTGTTATTTCAAGAGTAAAACAGTGTTGCTGCAGAGAGGTTAAACTGACTCCACCCAGATGTATTGCTTACCTGAGGGAGGACTTTGAAGCCACGTTCACCCAAGGGAGACTGCTGTCTTAAATGTTGGAAGGCTGATTGCATCTGACGAGCTGCAGCCATGGGGTGTGATGTATTGACGCGTCCTGGGAGGTGCTGCCCACTGACCGGACCCTGACATTATGCCCTTATGCTCGCCAGGGTACCTTGCCACCAGATACTGGATGCCATGTCCCATCCTTCTGACCGACAGTATCTCCTCTACCTTGTACACCCAATTTGCCCCATGGAATCTGGGTACAAGGGCAGAAACAGTAGTTAGAGGAGTGTGCCAACACGAAAACATGAAACACCACACACTGTTATGGGATTGAGTATCTCTAAGATACGAAATGGGCCAATGACTCTATCTTAGAAACAGATAGAGTGACATCTTTAGACCTCAACCAAACCTTCTGTTCAGTTTTGTATTTAAGTGATGGTGTGCGTTCCTAATTAGCCTTGCAGCTGGACCTGTGATTAGACTGGCCAACTACCGTACAACAGTGTTGTCGCAGAAAGGCCTTCACACAGGTGTATTGCTTATATTAACTGAGGGAGGACTTTGGACCTTGTCACTTCCAAAAAAAAAAGTGTCCCCAAGAGATAATTGCAAAATTTATGGAAACAGGGCTTCTGGTGGAGATTTTGAACTTTTTATATGAATCTAAGCTAAGTTCATCCTACTGTTATTTTGGGGATGATAAAAAATAAATTAATTAAAAGAATTAAACATCATCTTTATGTATTTTAATTTTGTTTGGTTGTATTATTATTAATTATTCTTTTTTTTTTACTAACTAAACATTCTTATAACATTCTAAAAATTCAGTATCTTCACGGATGTGTTGGCTACTACTTGGATGAATTCGGTTTAAATCCACTTAGTAACTTTTGAAAAAAAAAAAAAAAACGTCCTTCAATGTAATAGCGTATGACCATATTTTGGACTTTAGCCTGCTGGCGGCGCGCGGTAATGCAACGAATCCGAGCAACGAGTCAATAAATGTTTACTTCAACTGTTTACGCATCCAATTTCAATGATGTTTTCACCACCTTAGAACACCAATAACTTATTTTGTGGTAATTCGATCGGAATGAAATTTAAGTATGTTGGAGCGACTGCCGTGAGCGCCGCCCTGTGGCCAAAGAAGGTATTGTAGCTGGCCCACACATTTTTCAAATATTCTGAAAAAATGAAAGACTGTGGATCGCACATATGCGATGCTCGGATAGTGAGGGTTAAATGCAGCAACCATCCATCTCTCTCTCCCCCTCTCTCTCCCTCCGAGACCGCAGTAGCTATGGGCAGCACCAACTATTACGTCAACTTTGTTCATGCGTGAATACAAGTGCATCATTGCCCCGCGTCGTTTTTGGCAATGGTGTGGCAGGAAATCTAGGGTTATTACGCAAGTGGCATGTATGATAAACATTATCTTTGTGCTGTTTCAACAAAAAAAAAGAAAGCAAAACAACCATAGATGACCAAAGGTTTAGAAAAAGCATATAAAAATGCATCCGGATTTTATTAAATGTATAACCAAAATTGTAAGCATAAAAATACGTTGTTGTTGATGAGTGTTAATGGAGATATATCTGAACCTACTCATAACAAGAAATATACAATAGGAATATTCCCCTCTAAAAATATAATAGAGGAGTGGTGATGGAGTGAATAAGAAATTACCACAAGGGTCCACGTTGGGAGCAAAACATTTTCATTTCTATATTAATGATATTTGTGATGTTTCCAGACTATTGAGATGTTTTCCCATAATACTAATTTGTACAGCTCTGGTAAGGGTTTGAATCATTTGTTTGAAACTGCTGTAAAATAAATGGAAAAACTTAAAAATGATAAATTGCTTTTAAATCTAGAAAAAAAATGTATTTTTTTGGAGGATAGCATGTTGCTACCCTGTGTATAATACTGAATGAAAAATGAACTACGGTGCACACGTCAAAAAGAAGGTTGACAAAAGTATTTTTGTATTGAATAAATTGAAGCATGTGTTAAGAAGCAGTGACGTCTGTAGCTTAGTTAAAGTAACAAAGTTACTTTGTTGGTACCCACTTTTAGAGTAATTAGTGATCAAACACCTTACTTTTTCCAAAGCATTAATCACATTGAAATTACTTGCTTAAAAACATGTTACTTTTTAGTTACTTTGTTTCATAATCAGAGATGGAAAAAGGGTAATATACATTTGTGAAAAAACAACTCGAGTACGACTACAAAGTGCTGATCCAAATGTCTACTTGAGTAGAGTAAACAAGTACTAAAGTGTACACGTGAAGTACAGACTCTGAAACATACTCAAAATATTTTTGAAAGTACGGGTTCTAAAATTTACTCAAAAGTGGTTTCGAAAGTATAAAGTTTAAAGTTTATAAAATGCACAATGCTAGTTTAACAAAAACCTGGCCTAACTTACTTCACTTCAGGTTCAGCGGTAACACCTCATGGCTGTCTCCCATAATACAGGCCCATGTGTACTCTTGTCATTCTATACTCTTTGGCATTACCGCCCCCTACTGGGTCATTCACATTATACATATCCATACCGCCATCGGTGCGCAAAAAAAGTAATGAGCCTGTTTAGGGAAAATTAAGGAGTAGAAGTACCGATATTTTTGTTTAAAATCTACTGAGAAGAGGAAAAAGTTATCAGAGAAAAAGGTACTTCTTAAAGTACAGATACTTGAAAAAATGACTTAAGTACAGTATTTAAGTATTTGTACTTCGTTACTTGCCATCTCTGCTCATAATACTCATTATTTAAAAAGTATAAAGCTAAAACGATTAGCTCTTTGATTGTGCTGAGGTATGGGGGACCACCGATAGGACCAGGATGAATCAATTACACATATTACAAAAAAAGAACAATATGTAAGTAACGGCCATTATAGAAATCTTACAAACAGGTGGTAGTTGACTGGTGGGGCTGTGTGATTAGCTGAATGGATATTTTTAGTTGGATTATTTTGTTAATTGATAAAAAACAACAATGTGTAAATAGTCAAATCATTTTGACTATTCGATTTTGCTGTGAAACGGGATGGTCAGCACATAATTGTTGTGCTGGGTGATTTGGCACGTTGGTACAGCTGAAGTTTGAAATTGTACATTTATAGAATCAAAGTTGTGTTAAATATTAAGTATTATTATTGTAATCAAGATTTGATTTTTGAGCAAAATTGTACATTTCTAGCTGATAGGAAAATAAAGTTTTTTCCCTTGAGAATATGAGTTTATTTGACAACAGATAATGTCTGATTGCATATGTTTTTTTTGTCTTTTTGATGAGTTTCTTCTGCTATATGCTATGGAATTTTAGGTGAATCCATGATTTTTTTTTCAAGTGAATAAATTGTTTCATTCATTCATTTATCTCAAAAATCGGTTTGTTGTGCAGCTATTTTATTAATACCAGTGTCCATTTAACTGGCACTGATAGAAGACTAACAACTGACTGAATAATGGAAGCCAAACAGAGGATCAAGTTTTTTTTAGCATGTATGTACCTACTGCAGGGTGTAATGGGAAGAAAACATTTGATCATCATGCTCCTTCCCTGAGGCAATCGCTACTGAGCCCTGGCTACTAAGACCAATAGACTTAGTGTTGTAGTCCCCCATACCTTATAACCCCCACGATGGCATCTCTGACTACTTACTAAGAATGTAATTTCATGCTATTGTGTCACTCCCTTTAATTATTTTTTATTGTGTATTACATATTTGGACATTTGTGTATCTGGTTTGATTTAGTTCAAGCTGTAACAACAACTAAGATGCTTTCAACATACCCTTCATTCAATCAGAAACAATCACCAGTTGTGGACTGACTCCTGTCAAAACTCACTTTAAATTTTTTTTTCATGCTACACACACCTGCCAAGTGCACTGAAATCAAATGAACCCTGGCTCACATCTTTACAATCCACTTCAAATAACTTCCTGTCAGAGCTGTAATTGATTTATCGAATATACTTACTATTTATGTACATTTATTATTTATTTTTAATACAAAGTATTTTATTTATTAAAATTATTTATGTTTAGGGTAGCAGGTAGAGAGCGCGTCTCCCAGACCATAGGTCGAGCAGTGCCGCAGGTTCAAATCTCCTGTCCGGCTTTTCTGCAATGTCTCCCCCGACTCTTCATCCAAGTTTCCAATTTAATCCTGTCACTATCTCTCTGAATAAAAAATGAAAAACGGCGTAGTTTGCTTTTAGAGTTTCACTGACCTTCATTGGTTTAGGGAGGAGCCAAAGCCACTGGACGTGTCCCACATTAGACAGTTGCCCACAATAGGGCAATCCACCCTATAGCTGCTATACCTGGATAGCAATTTTTGCATACTGGTATGACTCACAATTAAATTTGCTGTATTATTTGTTTGTTTTTTGTAACACATTCAGATCATCCTCAACTTTTTATTTCAGGGTTAGTGGAAAGGTGGTGAATAAGGGGTTGGCAGACATGAAGTAAAGCTGTCTGTGGGGTAAAGCAAACCCACGCACCATTTTGGCATACTTTGCAGCACTCCGTCTAACTCTGCTGCTATGCACCACCTCTATATTGATTTTGATGTTTGTTTGTTTTTTACCTGCGCTGGGGCGGAGCCGCAGAGGAGGTTATGTTTTTGGTCGTATTGGTTTGTCCCCTGGATAACTGAAAAAGTTGAGCACGGATCTGCATGAAATCTTGCAGAGTTGTTGGAAATTACGAAAGAAAGAAGTGATTAAATGTTGGTGCATTTCTGTAGCCTATAAGTAGCCTATACTTCATTATTATTGCCGGATGAACGATCCCATTCTCCATAGTGATATTGCGCGCGGCCACGCCTCTCGCACCTGCGCCGAGCAAGATAGAGATCAGATCCGTTCCTTACCTGGTTATTGCACGGGGTGGCCAATGAGATGTTTCCATGTAAAAATCCGAGTGATTGGTTAGGTCCAACAGCGTCAGCTTCCTAACTATGACTAAGGGGACCGTGCATGCCACATACCGTCTGAAGAGTGTAAAGCGCCACCAGCAAGTATAGCATCACAACGTTAGGGGTGGCCACTGCTGCCGTTGGCATCAATCGCAATAACGCTATTCTCCACGCATCGCACATCGCTAGATGGTATGCTATGCAACGCCTAGCGATGTGCGATGCATGGACGATACATTGGTTCTGGCTCGCCAGTTGCCGTAACATTCTTGCATTTGTGCAGGAATGTAAGTAGCCTCTCTGCATGCTGTATTTGTTTGGATTGTGAGACGAGTGTGTACAATGGACATGATGTCGGCATGTAGGCCTTCCCTTAGTAGTTGAGGGAGCCTCAGGTCGTTCACTCGGCAACTAATGACCCAGCTGGGATTTGAACCGCGGGTTTTCCCCGGTTCCTAGTAGACGCACAATCCACTCACGCTAGCCAGTTGGGAATTGTGTGTCATGCTTAACTAAAATGGTGCAAGGCCTGCAAGCAAGCAGCAGCGTGATGCTGCTGCCAGTGAATGTGTGTGTGTGTGTGTGTGTGTGTGGAGGGAGAGGTGGAGGAGGAGAGATGCTGGTGCACACCGAGTGTTGTTGCTAGGTAACAGGTACAGCAAGGTTATGTAATTGGCCACGCTTGCACTTTCCACATCTTGGAACCCCACCCCCCCTCTCTCTTTTTCTCGCTCGTTCTCTGTGTGACTCTCTCTCTCCTTTCCCACTCTCTCTGTCTCGCACTTGCCCGCTCTTTGTCTTGCTCTCTCTGCTCTCTCTTTCTCTTTTGCATTCCCGATGTCTCTCAGTCTTGAGCTCTCACAATCTCTCTTTCTGGCTCGTTCGCTTCCTTTCTCGTTCTCCCCCACCCTCGCCGGCGCCCTCCCGGGCCTCCACCATGCTCTCATCGCTCCCCCTTCCTGTTCTTTATTTTGCTTATTTTACGGCCCAGAGTGCTACGCATCTAGTATAGATGAGTCGAGGTTTTCCCTCGCTCTGTTCTCGCTCTCTGCTGTGGTTCCATTATCCCAAGCTGCTTGTGTATGGGTCACCTCAAAAGACACTTTGGAAAAGTGGTTGATATATTGATAGTTTGGTAAAAACACAACCCATAAAATGCTATTGTACCCCAACAGTTCTTTATTTTATTATATCCAAGAATGGAAAGATTTGTCCCAGTTTCAGTGTGTTAATGCTCTAGAGTATCTTTGTGAACTGAACTTGATTTGATTTTGGAGGTCGACCGAGTGAATGGATTTGCCACAATTTTTTTAAGCTTAGACTTCACAATAGTTGTTTAAATAATACAAAAATAATAAATATATAATTTATAATATACTGTATGTTATAAGGCTGTCTACGTCTAGGAATCTGCTTGGATCTATAAATTATGCGGCTATTGAAATCTTGATGTCTATCTGGCTCTTCACATATTATAAGTTAGGTGATTCTTGCTCCTACAGATTATGAGGCTGTGGGAGTCATAATGCTTAATAATGATCTAAAGATCTGCACCAGTCAGTAAAGGTGAAACAACAATTGCATTTTTAATTGATTTTGTGGGCGTCCACATTCTTCTCCAAGCTCCGCATCTTACCCAAGTTCTGCGCCATTTTGCCACCTGCTGGACGGCTGACACCTTGACACATAATGACTTGACAATAAATGATATGGAATGCATTTTTTTTTTAAATAATATAAATTCCTCTTTTGAAGTAATCATGTGCCTTATGATATTGCTCAAGTATGAAATAAAAAATAACTATATATATACTCTGTCTATACCTATAACGTTTAAATCATGTACATGTTTTGAACTTTCAGGTAATGCAAATGATATAATAAACCTGAGGCCGTGTGCCCTTTAAAACACAACACGTCTTGTCTATGTCTATTAGACCTATTTCATCAGTAACTTCCTTTTCGAAGTTAGTGAAAGAAACACACTAACACCAGATTCTCTTAATCTGGCTGCTTCAACATACTTTTGGCAGGGAAAAATATTATATATATATATATATATATATATATACATATATATATATATATATTTTTATATGTTTTATAATTATATATATATATGTATATAGAGAGAGAGAGAGAGAGCGAGAGAGAGAGAGAGAGA
>OMKY01232268.1:0-19991 GCA_900302395.1 Bregmaceros cantori | reverse complement strand
TAAAGAGTGTGTAACGTGGGAGCAGGGTTTTGGTAAAAGGTAAGTACGTACCTGGGGCAGGGATTTGGTAAAAGGTAAGTGCGTACCTGGGGGCAGGGTTTGGTAAAAGGTAAGTGCGTACCTGGGGGCAGGGTTTTGGTAAAAGGTAAGTGCGTACCTGGGGGCAGGGTTTGGGTAAAAGGTAAGTGCGTACCTCGGCAGGATTTGGGTAAAAGGTAAGTGCGTACCTGGGGGCAGGGTTTGGGTAAAAGGTAAGTGCGTACCTCGGCAGGATTTGGGTAAAAGGTAAGTGCGTACCTGGGGGCAGGGTTTTGGTAAAAGGTAAGTGCGTACCTGGGGGCAGGGTTTGGTAAAAGGTAAGTGCGTACCTCTGGCAGGATTTGGGTAAAAGGTAAGTGCGTACCTCTGGCAAGGTTTTGGTAAAAGGTAAGTGAGGACCTGGGGCACAGTTTTTGTAAAAGGTAAGTGCGTACCTGGGGGCAGTGTTTTGGGTAAAAGGTAAGTGTGTACCAGGGGGCAGGGTTTGGTAAAAGGTAAGTGCGTACCTCTGGCAGGATTTGGGTAAAAGGTAAGTGCGTGCCTCTGGCAGGGTTTTGGTAAAAGGTAAGTGTGTACCTGGGGGCAGGGTTTGGGTAAAAGGTAAGTGCGTACCTGGGAAAGGGTTTTGTTAAAGGTAAGTGCGTACCTGGGGCAGGGTTTGGGTAATAGGTAAGTGCGTACCTGGGGGCAGGGTTTTGACCTGGGTCGACTGTGCTGTGCGTCTGTTGGGCGGAGCCTCGGCTTTGTGTGCCTGCAGTGACACCACATGAACGGACTCAGAGGCTACGAACAGAAGGGGACACCAGGCGAGGAGCTTTACTCTCACTGAACAACACAATCCCTATTCATTCTTAAAGGAATAATTCACTTTTTCCATTTCTACACCATTTCTTTTAATGTTTTTAATGTTTGTGGGCCATTCAGACAGATTAGTTGGAAAGGGATGGAGGGGGAAGAGACATGCGGCAAAGCTGTCGGTGAGGGGAAGCGAACTCGCATCTCTCTGCACCATTACGGCATATGAATGTTTTGTAGAGCATTGTCTTAAGTCTGAACTGACTCAGCTGCTTACTCTTACTAATGTTTTTTGTTATGGATTATATGTTGTCTGTTAAGCATTTTAAAATTTTTAAAAATGACATTGATGTTTGACTAACATAATATTGACCACAAAATTATATCTAAACACATCAACGCAATGTAAAGAAGGGGATCTCTACTTTCTTGGAAAAACAAATGGGATTAGAACTTTGAAAATTCTAAAAATGTCTTTTGAAGGATGTGCTTTGAGTTAACAATAATTTGGCTAAAAAAGAGTAATGTCTTGGTGAACATTTATAATAATAAGGAGCATGGAACACTTCATGAAATGATCTGAGCAGACATCTTAACATCACTCATCATTTTGACCATGAAGTTGCCATCCCTTTATCTCTGTTATTCCCATCCCTCTGTTATTCCCATCCCACCCAGTGTCAATATCACAATAACATGCTTTGTTCCATCAATGTCTCAACACATCGAAGTGAATAAAGCCACCCCATTGGTCCAAAAGAACGCCTGATCTGACTGAATCTTTGGCTGTGTCTGAAATAGCTCCCTATCCCCCATATAGTGCACTATATGGGGCGCACGCCATTTTGTAGGGTTGTCCGAATTCTCTTTGTACCCTATATAGTGCACTGAAAGTATCCCACAATGCACCGCAAAAAGTAGTGAGCATCGGATGTACCCTAGACAAAGCAATACAACCCATAATGCATTGCTAGGCGTTTTTAAAATGACCTAAACTTCAAGCAAATGGCATTGCGGGAGTGTATAGCGACCGGCCGCGGCAAATAGTTATACATTTAAGTACTTTTGACTTTTTCTGATGATTGTTGAATTTTATAATTATATTTTTTATAATTATATTTTATAATAATTTTGATGGCGCCAACTCTAGTGTCCGAAATCTCAGCCGTTGCTGTTGAGTGCAGTGTAACTGAGTGCACTATATGGGCGCTAGGGAGTAGGGAAAAGGGAGCGATTTCGGACACAGCCACTGCCATGGAATATTTTGAATCTAAAAATTGCATGTGTGTGTGTGAGAGAGAGTATTGTTGTTGTTGTTTTTCAATGTTTTCTTCATATATTTATTATATCTATGTTTGTTTAAATTAATAGTGCATCAACTGCTGTGACAGAGGGTGCAGGGTCACAGCAGGGGCACCAGAGGGCAGCGTGGAGGGGGGCCTCCACATTACTAATGTATGTTGGAGTGGACGCCGCAGGTCAAGCATGGATAACAACTCTAAGAACGCTCCACACACCGGCCGCGCCGCTGGAGACGCCGCATGATGGAGGTCACGCACACGTGCTGGGATTATGTTACGACCCAAGAAAGCATCAAATGAGGAGTAGACCACAATGCCCAACAAGCTGTCCTTGGCTTCCCACCTTATAGACGAGCTGACTCAATCATGAAATAAATCGGAAACAAATCAAAGATTATAACAGGCTGCTAAGATTGGAATATTTGTATTGGAATTCCCATAGGGCTGGCTCCACCAGCCTGAGGCCCATACCAACCCGGAAGTAGGCACGGACATCAAAACGAATGTGGTGTTCATTTTTATATACAGTCTATGTATTGACAGTTTTGTGCAAACACTGCATCCTATTGGTGTGCGCGCAATTGATATGAATGACTCATTTCTGGAAATATGAAATATTAAATGGATATCATGACTATGAAGAAGAAAACCAGTAAAATGTTACTGTATAAATCACTTGTATTGATTTATATTATGATTTCCCCTGGTGCATCCAGCAAAGGTGTTAAGCTTCCCAACAAGAGCCAAAGAGGGATCAAGAAACTGACGCCTCACAGATGTCAGGATATGCAAACCCCGCGTCCGCCGAGGCTGTTGACAAACCAGGGAGCTGTGTCATTGTAACTTACTTAACTTACTTTAATTTGTTGCTTAAGAGGAACCAAATTTGACCTTTTATGACATATTTTGAGTTGAATCTTGATGAAGATGAATCTCTTGTTTTTGCGTTGTTACGTTGTCATTCTGTGAATATTATATAATATTAATAACTGGTTGGTGACGAGCCCAGAGAATTTCAGTAAAACTTGGGAAATCAATTCCGGTTCTATCGTACAGACTATTTTTTTTTTTCTTATGTAATACATGATGCAGCCCAGCCTTACCCAGATATTGCCTACAGCGGCTCCTCAGCGGCTCCCACACCCATGGCATAGACTCTTATCAGGGACAGGGGGGTAGAAAACAAACAAACAAAAAAAACTCTTCACGATCACAGCTGATGAGCATGTTAATTATGCAGTCATTAGACCTTAGACTTTGTGTGCTCCCACTAGTGCTTAGAAGCTTATTTACGACCGCCACACAAAACCGAGCCAACAGAGCAAGGACTCCATGCCACATCCCACCATCAGGTCATCACTTCCTCGGAAACACTCCATGGCCGTCTAAAGGCCGATTCATACCCTACGTGTGGCCACTTACGTACGTAATCCGTCAGTACATTTCATGCGTTCCCGCCTTCATACCTCTGAGCGTCTTTTATGTTACCATGTGCAACAACAGCTATTTAAATTCAAAAGCGCCCCCCACCCCCCACACACACATTTTCCAGTAGTATTGCTCCGTTTCATCCGTTCGCACGTAATCATAAGGTCAACAGATCTGTGTCAATTTATGTACGTAATCGACGCAGAGAACGTGTGAAACGGTCCATCCGTATCCGTAGTTTACTTGAGGTATGAATGAGCCTTAATGCCTCTTCTGCGAGCATCTAATGTTTATAATCCTTTGTGATATCTGGTTATATGGTGATTCGTGTCAAGAAAGGTTGCACCAAGAATTAAATAATATCATATTAGAGCCCACGTCGGGGCTGGCCCCGTGGCACAGCGGGTACGAACGCTTCTCCAAGCCAACCCCATTGTCTTGTTGCACACCAGATTGCGTCCCCTCATGGTCATATACTGCATGTTCGCTCGTCCCCACTCTCTCATCATCAGCCCTTTCACTCTATTATATAAAGAAGAAAATGGCTCCAAATTAAAGAAAAAAATCCTTATGTCAAAGAATTAAGGCCAAAATCTACAATGCTTACATACTGGCAATAGTCTTTTATGGCATTTGAATGCGTAATTTGGACAACAAAAACTGAGTGACGGAATTGAAACATTCCAGAACCACTTCATGCGATGGATAACAAATCACAGACTCACAGATCACATAGAAATAAAATGAAGTCACCAATGATGACAATAATCAAACGCAGGACTTGAAAACGAAATTATTTTTTAAAAAGTTCCGTTCCGAACGGTTCAGCAGGCCAAGTTTAACGTTTTCGTTCTCTGAACTGTTCCACCACCAAAATATCGGTCCTGAACAAACAATATTTGGTGGACTTTCAAACTTCAGTGCAACTGTATTAACATGAAACCGACTTTAAAACACCATTACATTCGCTTCCTCGTCTGTCCACAAGATAGACTGACAGTGAAAGTTGGATGGATGCACAACCAGAAATAGTCTCCCAGAGATAGGAAATGTTAATATATAGAGAACAGAAAAAACATTTTTAACCAATTTTGTGGATTTCATAGTGTTCCGCTTCTGTTCCAGAACAGTTGAAGAAATATTTTTTTGTTTCCGTTCCTCATAAAATTCCCAAAAATTCGTATTTGTTTTCGGTTTTTGTTTCCGTTCCTTGAACCGGTTCGGAGCCTTGATCAAAAGCAGATCCCTAAAACTCTACTCATATAAAACTCCCAAAATGCACATACCTCCATACGGTATTCAGAACATCTGGTCACCCTAACTAACAATATATGACACGACAAAGCAAACAAAGCAGGCAGGAGCACCATACAGATGATTACAGTGATAATGCTACCTAGTAGCAGTAGCAGTAGTACTAGTAATAATAGTGCCGCACTGGCATCATGGAAACATAATAACTTTAATTCAGTCTGAATCCTTTCCGTGGGGCCCCGTTGCCAACCACCAGGAGTTGAAATTAAAAACACCAAACTCCCCCCAAATTAAATTATTATTGTCTTATTATCTTTACAAAGCCAGAAGCCAAACTTCAGCATATTAAGAACAGCACAGTAGATAACATTAACGCTCCCCACTGTGCTCGCTAATGTTCAACATTCAAACATTGCACGCACTGCCAGACGTTACCGTTATCGTGGCGTGTAGAAAATTTGTTCCTGAAGGCGCTGGGATTCTGTGATCGCCAGTTCCAACTACATTAAAGTGCAATTCCCGTTCACTCGGAGATGCTTAATAAGAGACTCTATAATTACTATTATTGTGTTTTATGAGAAATATACAGTCGGGGAGTGTAATCCCAACTTCCCGCAATTCCAAACCCTTGAATTTAATATAACTATAACTCACGTTTTATAGTTCAAATCTAATTTATTTTCTTTCATTCTCTATGTGTGATTTTTGAAGAAAAGTAGGAAATTGTCTGTTGCCACCCAAAGCTAGAATTTCAATGAGTAAGCTTGGAGCGAGTTAGGGCTAAAAAGTAGGTTAACCTAGTAAAAGGATAATGGGCTAACCTAGTTGAAAGGATAGTGAACTGACCTATTAGTTGATTAATTGCTGACTAATTGATTATAAATTAATCGGCAACTAATTTAATAATCAATAATCGCCAAGGAATTAAATTACTGCTAATGTCAAGAGTTTTGTGCTGCCACTACCCCCTATTGGGCCATGCCAATGTGATATTAAATAATAATTTCTGAAAATAGGAAATATCAAATGGAGATAATTGATAAAAGGACATGCACATGAAGAACATCCTAATTGTTGGTACATTTGCAGTTTAAGAAGAGCCATATTGGAGTTGACAGGATTAATCTATATTTTGGGTAAATTCATGAAGAAAAGATATCTAACCGATTAATCAAGTAATTGTTTCAACAATCGGCAAATAATCGACTATTGAAATAATCGTTCGTTGCAGTCCTACTGACCTAGCATAAAGGATAGTGGGCTGACCTAGCATAAAACAAAGCCAAAGAATCAAGTTATCAAAGAAACATCTGTTTTGTGAAGTGTTGTACAAACAACAAACCAACAAACATACGGAACCAAAAACATAACGTGCTTGGCGGACGTAATTAGATGGTATCTAGCCGGGAAGGTTGTTGCGTTTGCTGGGTAGCCCAGGGGGAATCTTAAAATGAATCAACTATCGATTACCATTCATTAATCAATTAATTGTTTTCAGCTCTATGCTATTCAGTAGCATTTTAAGTTTTCCCACCCCTGATCTAGGAAAACAGAATTAAGGAACAGAATTAGGGCTGTGAAAAAAATCTATTTGAAATTTAAATCAGATTCTCTTGTGCAGAGGATTTTTGAAAAAGTGAAATTGTCTAATCGAATTTCCTTTTTAACATTGATAATAATGATTTTGCAGGTCTGGTTTCAAGTTATATGGTTGACTATAATGTATATGAATTGATATTGATTTACAGGATTTGCAAATTTTGAAATATGAAACTTCTAGTCTTGATATATTTTGTTCTTTTTTTCTTCTTCTTCTTCTTCTTTTTTACGAAATCAGAAACAAAATGAAAAATCGAGATTTCAAAGACACAAATCGGGATTTTATTTTTGGCCAAAATCGTACAGCCCTAAACAGAAAGCAGAAATCAAGAGTGAAAAACACCAAAAAAACACAGTGACAGACATCTGTCTTTCCCTCCCCAGGAGAGTCTGACCCTGGGACCGCCCTGACACAAACACCATTCATCTCGGTGCCGCGACGTGGCCGTCACGACTCGCTGGGGCCACGCCGCTCGGTAGATAAGAGGCGAGGGAGAAACGGAGGAGGAGGAAGGAAGATATCCAGGGAGATAAGTTGCCGCAGACGGGGTCACTAAAGTCGCGGCTGAAAAATGAAATGCGACGTGGCTCTTGTTATGAAACGGACACAGTTCAGTCGCCCCGTGCTACGGTTCACCAGTCAACCTCTGATTTTTCACTGTGTCCATGGCCGTGTGTGGGGTTGTCTGTGCCTTTGCAACACACAATTAATGTTACAGAAAATAACTGCACAACTAGAACTACTCAGAGAGCCTCTGCCAAGGCCATAGAGTAAGTTATGCCAAAAAAAAAAATCCTGGATTGTGATCCAAATCATTTCTAAATTTTATTCAATTGTTCCTTGGGCCAATAACCAAATCTAAAACCACTTTGACACCACGCCCCCCTCTGGTAAAAAAAAAAAAGTATTAATAGAAATCCGTCCATAACTTATTGAGTAATTGTTTTTCACAGACAAATAACCAATTAACAAACATATAGGCGACTGAAAACACCTTCCTCGGTGGAGGTAATAATTAAGTTATGGATTATTTAACAACAGAGCTATCTCTGCTTGTAGCAGACTGTAGACCTCAGCTCATTTTACCTTCCACTAATCACTTCCACTAATCTTGTTATATGACCTGCTTTTAATTATTGTCGTTTTTGAGTGATGTGAGTCTGTTTGATTTCTTTTGTCATTATATGATCAGTGAGCAGAACAGAGCCTTATATTCAGTGCTTAATTTGAGGGGGAGCACCACCTCTGACAGCCGCTCCCCCACCTCTGACGGCCGCTCCCCCACCTCTGACGGCCGCTCCCCCAGCTGATCTTGAGCTGGGGGAGCTACTCGTCCCCAGCGCTCCGGAACCTCCTGCTTGACAAATTAAGCACTGCTTATATTCCTATTAATTCCACCTAACTAAGGTAACGATTCATTCATTAATTCAGACATAACCAAGCCTCATAGTTTGGCAAGCCAGAACTAACGAATCTGCCACTCGTGACGGCACTGTCTCCTTGATTTGGACCAACCAGGCAGACAAATCAGATTGTCGTCCACGTTCGGGCGATCCAATCAGCATCCCTTTGAGGCGGGCCTTGTATGATTCGAGACGTGGGCCTCCATGCCACTTGGCACAGCTACCGCGATGTGATTTGATAACTTCATTTGACTGACACTTTTTTTTTTTCTTTTACAATCTTTTTGAGCCTGCTTGATCCAGACCAAATTATCATTGTAGTCGTGTGCGATGCGTGAAATATAAAAAGATCAATGTTAAAGAGTATTATATATATTTCTGTCAGAACCATTCTAGTCAGGAAACACAACAGAAGATTTAGGGCATATTCAAACCAACGTGTTTATCCCGGGTCCGACTCGTTTTAACCAAGATGGAACTCGTTTCCGAGTTGTCCCGGTTGGTATGAATGCGCCAAGCGGGTCCGAGACGAGCCCTGCTCATCGAGGTGGTCCAAACCCAGGATGAATGCGATCGCGCTGAGGCCCCTTTTCACACGGAATGCATGCCTTATTGGATGTAACGGCAGTCTGCGCCGCCCAGCGAGTGTGCCGGGGCGACCTCCCCTCAAGTATGTGAAGTGTGAACATAATATTAAGGCAACAATCAAGTCTGTGTGTGTGTGTGTGTGTGTGTTTGTGTGTGAGAGAGAGCATATGCACGAGCCCATGCTATGAGCGCGCCAACCAGCCCCTCTCCACCTCCCTCTCTCTGTCATTATTCAATTATTATTATCATAACCGATATTTCATTATGGTACTTTCTCTTTCTGTTCTTTTCGATATTTTAACTGTGGTCTGGAGCGAACGCGCCCACACACACAAATGTTCCGCCGAAAGGCTGGTCTGGTTATGTCCTTCTTCCGATTCGTGAGTGGCTATTATTCATCCAATCAGCGAACGACAAAAGCACGTGTAGCTGTTGAATAATTTATCTCGGGTCTTAAACGCCGGTTTGAATACTACTGCAACCAATCAACCCGCGCCACCTGCGGGAAACAACAAACCTGCGCTACATTCAGGAACCAACCCGCGACAAATTCAAAATGCGGTGTAAAAACACCCTAAGAAGCAGCTCTTTTATTGAAATTAGAATTATCTTGGCGGTATGGCTCTGTTCAGAGGAACTCCCCTATTTCCATGAGTACCATGGAAAAGCACTAATTCAGGGAGCAGCAGTGTAGAGAATTTTCACCCCAGCACGCAGGTTGAGAAGGCAGCAGTAGTTTAGGGGATTCTCACCTCGGCACACAGGGTGAGATAGCTAACCCCCTCATGAACAGAGCCAAGCGACATGACAAGAGAACATGTCACATCATACACGACACTTTTTTCCATCTTGGTGGTGGAGCAGGGGAAGGTGGTGCTATAGCAAAACAAAGCAGTACATGGTTTAGGAGCGGGTAGAATTTATAGGGCTTGCCGAAGCTGTCCAGCCAATCGCTAGGGGAGCGAGTTAATCAGCTGAGGGGATACACCTGGATCAATTAGCAATGAATGAAGCGGAGGGCAGCAAGCTTCTTAACTATAAGTGACCTGCCAGAAATAACATTATATATATATATATATTTTTTTTTATTTTTTTATTTTTTTATTTTCAAACAGAGAAGCTGTGCTACTGCACCTACTGCAGTGCGGCATGCAGGCATTTTGTGCGCACAGCAAAGAACCACTTGTCAGCTCAGTCCTCGGTTAAATGTGCGAGTCAGTAACCTGCGTCTGCCTCACTCAAACAAACTCAGTAGGAGAGCTGGACCGCTCACATGACTCCTGTGTGTGGTGTGTGTCTGTGTGTGTGCGTGTCTGTGTGTGTGTGTGTGTCGTGGTCAATGTGTTGTGATGTATTTTTAGCGCCGCTGGGCGAACATCAATAACTCAGACGCAGTAAGTCTGTTTTCTTCCATCTATCAGGCTTGTTGGGGCCCACGGCTTAAACCCAGCAGCCTCTCATTTGTCTTGCCATGTTTTTCAACCCTGACAACCCCAACAGGCCGACGCACACACTCAGTAACACATACGTGTTCACATGAAATGCACATACCTCTATACGGTATTCAGGCAAGGGTCTCGCTGAAACTGGTTCCACTTGGCTTTCCATCATTGTTCTCTGGTAAAATCAGAACCAGGATCAGCTTGGTTTCGCCACATTGCATATACAAGCAATATAACATGTATAGCCTGGCAATGCAGAAAAGTTATGTGTGAACACCATAGACTGTATATAAAAATGGACACCATATTCGTTTTGATGTCCGTGCCTACTTCCGTGTTAGTATGGGCCTCAGGCTAGAGCCTAGTGGAGCCTAGTCTCGGAAAAAAAACAACCCCTATGGAAATTTCAATACAAATATTCCGTCCGGATTCAATCGCGACCCGGACGCTGCGATGCCTAAAGTCAGCATCCAGGTATGGTGACACACACGTCTGGCTGAAAATGTAGAGAACATGAACTGGGACAGATGTTGGTGGAGGGGTGTCCAATCCGCACACCATTGGCTCCTAGTCTGGCACCACTCCGTCGTCCGCAGACCATGCATCCACGTCGGAGTCATCCTAGTCATCGCAATCGTAGGCGCCACCATCCTCCTCTGTCTCGTACAGGTCCTTATCATAGACCATTAGGTGGGACATCTCCCACGCACACCCAAGATATCCATAGGCCAGGTATGGGCACTCACTGGCAGAATGCCATCTATGTCCCCATAGATGGTAGGGGTGACTTCTGTTTTTATCTTCTTTCTCTCCATGCCGCTCTAGTGCATGTTCGGGCGAATGCCCAGTAGTTCATGTTGCACCACTGCGTCGGTGCACGGTTAGCGGTAGCTGCCATCACAATTGAGTTATATTTAAGCTACCTTCTTGGTCAACGACACGTTTGTCATGAGTCGACGATTGCTGGGGTGTGGATCCAGTAGGCTTCAGGCTTGGTATAAGCATGGTTAGGATATATATATATATATATATATATATATATATATACTTTTTTATATATATATTTTTACATATTATTTATTCTTTTTTTCTATACATTTGTTACTGTGCTTTCGGGCAGATATTTCGGCCAAGAAGCCGAGCAGAGGACAGTTATTTCTTTCGTTGTGTGCTACAGTCTGTGTCTCAGTAAATGGAAGGGGTTAGCCCCAAACACTGGATGCTGTGGTGTGGACACGCTCATTAGTGCAGGGTGTTTGTCCCGGCAAAGTGACATTTGGTGTTTAGGTCCCGCCTCCGCATCGCTCCCACCAACTATCTGCTCATTACAATGATGGCACCGCTGTGCTGTCTGGTCGGGGCTAAGGGGCAGCCTTGGACACCAGGAGCTAACGGCATGGGCGTCACGGCTAACACTATTCTTTTCCAGATACGGCTGCAATTAGAGATCCATTTAATATGGATGAATGGATGACAAATGACTTGTCGTCACTCACAGATCATATGGAAATAAAATAACTCACTCAAACCGATAATGCTAAATATCAAAAGCAGATCTTTAAAAGTTATTTAAAACTCTTTAACGACATTTCGTCATCGTTAGGTTGAGATACTGCATGCACGAGTCATGTCATGGTGGGCCGGAGACGATTCTATATATTACAATATGTTTATTTATCATTGACACAGTTACAGATAGAACAAATATCTTCCTGTCTTGTCCATCTCTGGAGCCCAGGGGTTAATTTGAGCCGGAACACACCAGAACAAGATCCGGCACCTCCTCATTTTGACCCCCCAGTGTTCTGGGACCTATTTGGGCGGATTCGCCACCTGTCATGACATACTTTTGAAATTATTATATATTAAAAATTTAAAACGATAAATTGAAATACATTTCGTTGAAGTTGGCTGAACACACACAGTGCAGCAGCCACACTCCCACACTTGCTGACTGCAGCGTCTGCACAGACACACACACCCACACAGACTGCGCGCCGGCGCTGAGCAGCCACACTCTTCAGCGCTGATTGACGCTGAAATACGCTGAATGCACTTTGCATTCATGCATTTTTTTTTCAATTGTGCACATGTTTTGGAGAGAGGAGTTTTCAGGGAATCCAAATATGTGTTAGTGGGCGGGTACGGGTGCTGTGCTTCTCAAAAAACGGATGCATGCTGGACTCGTTTTTACTTGTTTTCCTGAGTCCATGTCGCCATCGACTTGGACTTGTATGTTATTTTGTTCTGGGACCTGATGATTTACAAATTAAGCACTGCTGGAGCCCATGCCTCAGGTTGGCAGGATGGTGGGTTTTATAGGGGGCCGATAATCCCCATGTGGCATCCAATGTCCAATGGCCTCAGTTTTGAAGTTGATACAGCACTGGTGGTGTGGTCAGCAAGTAACATAACCTCAATCAGCTGAGGTGAGTCATGTATATTTCCTTGAAGGTTAAGGATGCAAATATTCACCCGCACTCTACTTTCATGTCAAACTATGGCTGCAACGATTAGTCGATTAATCAATGACTAATGGATTATGACATTGATCAACAACTAATGCAATAAATCTATACTCGTCAAAGAGCTGAATCATTGTTATTGTCAGCAGGTTTTTGCTGACACCACCACCTATTGGTCTAGACAAATTTGATATTACTTCATCATTTCTGATTCTGAATATAATTAGTAATTAGTCAACATTAGTGATAAAGATGAATATGAAGAATACAATCAAAATATTAGCATACAAATTAATTGCAATGAGATGGTGCTAAATTGTAACTAAGTTGTTGTACATTTGTTGGCTATCATAAACCAAATTTGCCCACACTTCAAGTTGACTAGATTCATTTCTGTGTCACTGTGAATATTTTGGAGCTTTTTGAAAGGAAAAATATCTAACCGATTAGTCAATTAATCGCCTCAATAATCGGCAACTAATCAACTATTTAAACAGCCCTATATAAAACGCTCCCAAATCAGCAAAAAAAAAACATCATGGAATCATGGGTAATTTAGTTCAGTTTCTTGTGTGGAATTTTACAAAGTATACTTTTAAACATTTCAACTTTGCCGTTTTGTTGCTGCTGGTGACTGACACATGAGGCCAATTAGTGCAGTGTAGCAGCAGTGGACTGCTAGCAGACTGTGCACAAAGCAACACCTGAATGGTGTCAAGGCCCCTTTCTTCATGGCCATGTGAGAAATGTGCTGCACGCAAACGATGCGTGCCAACGGATTCCCAAATGCTCAAATTCTTCTTTCTTCTCTCTTCCCCTTGGCTTTTCCCTGTGCGAGGTCACCATTATGAATTAGCCGTCTCCATATAGTCCTGTTGTTGACCATTGCTTTGTTAATCTTCTTGCTTCTGAGATCTGGAATTATGCAATCTGTCCATCTTGGTTTGGGTCGCCCTCCTCTTTCTTTCCATTTCCTTGCATTTCCATCTCTATCTAGCTAAATCCATTTTTTATTTATTTATAAGTTATTTTTTTGCCACCGTTCTTCATTATTTATTGAGCGATAGTAACATGATTAAATCAGAAACTAGAATGAAGAGTCAGGGGGAGACATTGCAGAAAAGCCGGAGTATGTGAACCCGTGGTCCCCCTGCCAAATCCATTTTTCAAATAAAAAAAAAACCATTTTTTGTTTTGAAAGTCCCCGCCCCTTTTTGTGAATCTAAATGTCAGATTTAAACATATCTGGAATGGGTGTGAAATACTCATGAGAGTTCAGATAATAATAATCAAGCGCACCCCCCAGACCATAGTTCCAGCAGCACCGTGGGTTCTAATCCCCTCTCTGGCTTTTCTACAATGTCTCCCCCCACTCTTCATCCCAGTTTCTGATTTAATCCTATCACTATCTTTCAATAAAAAGAACGAAAAACTGTGCTTGCGCCCAAAAAATAACTTAAACTAAATAACTAAAACAATATCATGAAATTCCATCCATAGAAATGTGTGTAATTTTGTTCATAGACAAATAAACCAAAAAAACAGTATATATATATATATATATATATCCATAATCAAAAACATAACCTCCTTGGCAGGGGTTAAAAAAAATATATAAAAAACCTCCAAACACACACACAGCAGACAGCAATCCTCTACGCCTGGTCGGTGGTGCACAGCGGTTGGTGCCGGTGGGGCGCGGCGCAGGGACATCAAAGCGTGCTATCCGCACCGTGTACAGAGTTATTAGCTTCAATTTACACCCCCAACTTAAAAAACAAAGCGATGGTCGAGTCAATATTCCTTCTCTCACTCTCGAGCTCAGCTAATTAGCGATCACCAGCCAGCGGCAGCGCAGCTCGCGGCTCCTGGCTTAATACCGGAATTTGTAACGCTGTGGCACAATTGTGTGTGTGTGTCATGAACCCACACACACTCACATGTTGGAAATATTACAGAAATTCGCACTAACTCTGCCTTGTTGTATTGTTGATAATGTGCTACTTTGATGTCTTACAATGGTGGGCGCGGTTGTAAAATTCCTTGCCTTAGTAAGCATTTTGGCAAATGATTGGTGAAAGTGCATTGTGGAATCACACACATGGGAGGTGTATCGAGCAGACCTTGCTACAGTTAAAGGGCAATTCCTGTTTTTTAATAGAATTTAAGGATGGAATTATGCTGTTTACTCACCCTGAGAAGTTGAATGAAGGTTGGTGAAATGTGGTGTACATATAAACACATACATAGATATAACTTATATTGTGCAATTTCTGTTTGTGGCAAAGGATCTTCAAGGTTTACCTCATCTCATCTGGACGTAATGTTCATCAAGATGAATGAATGTCAGTTTTAAACAATGATGTTGATTCGATAAAGCCCTACATCACGCCACAAACCTCATCCGATTACAGTGTGTTCAAACTAGTGGTGTTGTGATTTTTCAATTTGATCGTCAATCTCAATTTTTGGCCGCCACAATTTGACATTGTACATTTGTTTTTGAGAAATCGTGACATCGTCAAAATCTTATCTCTGTGGGCAGCGTTCGCTGAGCGCTGCCTGTAGCTGTGCTATTTTGGTATGTCAGTACCGGGGTAGGAGTCCTCTCTGCTGGTGCTGAGGAGCTGTTTACCGAGTATTCACCACCATGCGGAGTCTCCCACATCCCTTAATGTCTGCAAAGGTGATATATTTCAAAGCTGAACAGGACTGTCAACCACCAAAAGTAACTTGCTACGAACAAGCTTCATGTCCGGTCTCTTCCTAGCTTCTTGCTCACACACATGTCGTATTGCAGGGCTATTCAACTACTTTGCTCAGAGGGCCTTATTGTCAGAAGCCCAATGGGCCAGGGGCCGGAGCAGATGCCGTACTGCACGCACCCCCAACTCTCCAGCCTTTTTGTGCAACTTGACGAGAAACCACATTTTCATAACTTGTACTTAAAGTAGCATACCTCCCATTAAAATGGTCGCAGTATTATGCAACAATGGTGCTTTCTCGTTTGTAACAAGCAACATCTGAAACAACAACACACAAATAGTGGTAAACAGCAGCCGCTCACTTAAACTACAACACATTTATAGTGCATCTGTTGAGGTAAAGAACAGAAACTTCAACCCTCAACAGCACATTTCTAGTGTTTCTGGTGATGTAAATAACAGCATCTCAGATAGATGAAACATGTTTGATCCAAAAAAAAAAAAAAGTATTCTACTGGGGGCCAGAAAAAAATCGATTGCGGCCCGGATTTTGCCCATGGACCACCAGTTGAATGGCCCTGCCATATTGTGTTGTTGTGTGCGCTGAGCCCCTCCCGTGCCTGAAAAAATAATCACGAAGGGAGGGGGGCTGAGCACACACAGCAACAATCTGTGAGGGAGAAGCTAGAGACAGGGAGACCGGACTATAAAATATTGTTCATAGCGAGTTACTTTTGGTGGTTAACAGTACAGCTTTGAAATATATCGCCTTTGCAGACATAAGTGACGTGGTAGACTCCGTTCGGCTGGTGGTCCAGTTACTGTGTGTTCAAACCCAACACGAATTACCATGTCCAAATACTATGTGCTCCAACCCAACACGACTTACCATGTCCAATTAATGTGTGTTCAAACCCAACACGACCTACCATGTCCAATTACTGGGTGTTCAAACCCAACACGACCTACCATGTCCAATTAATGTGTGTTCAAACCCAACACGACCTACCATGTCCAAATACTGTGTGTTCAAACCCAACACGCCGGCCTACCATGTCCAATAACTGTGTTCAAAATTATGTTGGTTTACCTTTGGAGTACCTTTTTATTTGAAAGCCCAACATTTTATCACTTTAAAAAATCTGCACTGATGTATGACCAGATATGTTCCCCACAATTGACATCTTGACACAACAGCGTGTAATGTAAATAAGAAGATCTATGCGTTCTAGGAAAATTTGTGATTTTACATTTTCTTCAATTTTCTTCTTTGTAAAAATACGCCTCTCGTCATCTTTGACTGTAGGTTTGTGTTTGCTGTGGGGTGTCTGTGGAAGTCCGCAGCGCTGAAAGAGTTAAGTAACTTGTATCTGTTATGGATTCCCACCTTCCTGTTGACCAATCAGAGCTAGACACCATGGTGACATCATTAGTTCACTTCAGGTGAAAAAAAATATATATATGTTAGCTGAACAAGGCTCGTGCGGACTTTCTCACCATTGAAGCAACTAGCACCGCTTAAAGAAACACACAAGATTCAAGTGCACACGTTGCTGCTGTTGGAAGGGAAAAAAAAAAGAGGCAGGTGATTGACAGCGGCGGTCCACAAGGGGGGCGGCGAGCAGCGGACCAGAAAGTATTGAGCCGGGCGCGCGAAAATTCTGATGAGACCCTTGACGTGCATATCCTCATCATACAGCGCCAGCAGCAGTACTGTAATATGCTCAACAGTTTTTTTTCTTCTCCCCACCAGCGATTAAACTAAAAACGCAAGTCAGGGGCATTGAAGAAGTAAAAAGTAAGACTGAACTTGGTGATTTATGCAGATTCAGATTATTGATGATCATCGCTGCAGCGTCGACAATCATCACGTCGCACAGCTTACCTTAATCGTTATTGTTACGAGTTTCAGTGATTGACTATTGTAGTCAATAGTTAATAGTCACTAAGTTTGCCTTGGTTACAACCAGCCAACCAACACACGGAGATCCGTCGTAGCATCATTAGTTACTTCCACTGTGCTCGGGTTACGGATTCGTCACCCGTGCAGGCGGCGTGCGTAGGTAACGTACATAAAGGTTTCTTTTTTTAATTATTTTTTTTTTTTGTCCGGCATCATTGCTGTCTTTTTCATCTTTATTGGATAGGATTAGTCGGAACCTGGTTTGAGAGAGATTGGGGGCAGACATTGCAGACAAACCGACGAGGGGGAGTAGATCTGGGGGCGCATTAGATGCAGTGTCCATAACCACTCGGCCAACGACACCTCCACAGCTAAAGGTTTCTTAAATAAAAGTTTGTTTGACCATAACTCCCTCTCAGGTAACGTACCTAAAAGCTTTCTTAAATAAAGCTTAGTGGAGGGGGAAGCAAGGTAGGTATATATATTTTTAGGAGGAAACTTAAGACACATTTATTTAACCTAGCTTTTAACTGAGTACACTGGCACTTAGTTGCCACATGTCTATTTATTATATTAAAAATTTATTTATTTCCTAGTCTTTGCTTTCATCCTTTTAGATAGTATTACTATTATTATTTTCACTATCTGTCTTTGCATTAGATACTTTTATTTACTTATGTATTTATTAATTAATTTATTATTTATTTATTATTATAATTATCACTACTATTATTTTATTACTATACTGGTGAATACTGGTAAATGTATTCATTTATTTTCTTATACTCTAAAATGTATTTTTGTCATTAGTACTCCAGCATTTCATCTTGCTGTATATCCTCGGTGCCAAGCCATGCCTATAATTTTAATGACAAATCCATTGCCTGTGTGTGTGTGCTCTTGTATTTGTATGTGGGTATGGTTGCTTTAAAGGGTTGTTCCTTTTATTCTTGCTGTTTTGCTTTGTTGTGTTGCTGTAAAGCACTTTGAATTGCTCTGCATGAAAAGTGCTATATAAATAAATAACAATAAAGTTAACATATTCCCATTAGGGCATTAAGAAATTGAAAATTAAGAAAGAAAAAAGAGAATGAGAGAGAATTGCATCAGAGCACGATCATTGCAAAAGCTAACTGTTGTGTGGCTGAGACCATCCAGTTTAAAGATTATAAAAATATGATGAATATAAATTAGACATTAATTTTTTAGGCTTACATTGTCCCCAATTGGTGTGGTAGACTGACAACCAGTCACTGCTAGTATTTGACCGAGTATCGTGCACCACACAAATTTACTTCGAGGAAGGGCTGTACGGTTTTGCCAAAAATAAAATCCTGATTTGTGTCTTTGAAATCTCGATTTTCGATTTGTTTTGTTGAAAAAAAGGACAAAACATATTGAAACTAGAAGTTTCATATTTCAAACCTTGCAAAACCCTTTGGCTTAGAATTAATACAATTATCAATTTACATACATTTTATTCACCCATATAACTTGAAAACAGACCACTGAAATCATTATTATCAATGTCAAAAAGGAAATCCGGTTTGGCGATTTCACTTTTTCAAAAATCCTCAGAACAAAATAATCCCATTTTGATTTCATATCGATTTTTTGCACAGCCCTACTTCGAGGTCAGTTTAACAAAACCAGAATTCGTTCATATAGGGTGGATTGCCCTAATGTGGGCCACTGCCTAATGTGGAACACCTAAGCTCCGTGTCTCTGGCTCCTCCTTAAACTTAAAATGAATGACAGTATGGTGAAAGCAAACTATGGTAATGTGTCTAACATTAAGTTAAACTACATTTCACTGTCCCACATTATCCAACTGTCTGACATTAGAAAGCAGCAAAACATGGCCCACATTAGGGCAATCCACCCTATAAGGTGATGAGGTGCAACAGGAAATATGGTACTTCGTGAAATGATAAACAATCTATTTATTATTACAAGACACTCGTTATGTAAGCGGCAGCTGTGGAACAAGGCTTTCTAATTACTGAATTAACAACGTCTCTCGCAAGCCTCGCGGCGTCCAATCAGTCGACGTCAAGCGCTGTCAGAGGTGACTAATGATGATCTCCGAGAGCGGCTTCACGAGGTCAGTTCGGTTGTCAGTCAACATGAAGAAAGGTCTCTTACACGACGAGACCAGACCAGGCCAATCAACGTCAAGTATTTAGCAGCTGGACAGACTCCATTGTGTGCAACAGAAGAGTTGATGTTTGGAAGGTATCAACAAAGATTTTACTGTAGTCAGATTTGGGAAAGAAAGCGCGTACAGCAGATGGACTGAATGTTCTAGAAAAAGGGCTTTTCAATGTTTGGAATAGTGAGCCTCCGCTCAGATTTTGAAAAATGTTATGTTTTTTTTTTTTTCCAAGTTATTTTTTAGGCACAAGCACTGTTTTTCAGTGCTTAATGAGAGAGATAGTGAGAAGATTAAATCAGGAACCTGGGATGAAGAGTTGGGGGGAGACATAGCAGGGTGAAGAAGGGGGAGAAGGAGACACACGGCAAAGCTGTTGGTGAGGGGGAGCGAACGCAGGACTCTCCGTGCCATTAAGGTGCCTTGTAGTGCACTGCCCTAACAGACTAAGCTACTGCAACCCACTATTTTTGTTTTTATTTGTATTACTGTTATTGTTGCTTTTTAATTATTCTTTTGTTGCTGAGTATGTTCCACACTCAGGGGCGCCGCCAGGGGGGGAAAGGTGGTACTGATTCTAAGGGCCCGCAGCACGGCCCACGGCCCGTGGATCGGCCCGTGGACGGTGGATCGCAACTAATATTTTATTGTTTTTTATTATTATTATTTTAGAAATTTCTACAAAGAAATGGTAATTGGAAATAAACATATTAAACACACACCTGTCGATTTCCATAACCTTTTCGTTAATTCTTTAACATATTGTCTGGGGGGGAGGCCAAAATTAGAATCTTTCATAGGGCCCAAAATTCCTAGCGGCGCCCCTGGGTCCCACAACTCACTTCGTCATTTATTTCACATTCATTTAAAAATAATACTAAAACTAATAGTATTTAATCCAAAAGTAACCCCTTCC
>OMKY01232266.1:0-11520 GCA_900302395.1 Bregmaceros cantori | reverse complement strand
ATATGCTCACTGTGCTGCACTCCATCAGACACATTAAATATTACCCAAATCATGTGTGTCAGTGAGTGGTGGGCAGCGCATAATTTCTGCATAATTTATGGATTATCATATCCCTGATAATACGATGGGCCCATTAGTGTCCCTGTCACTGAATCTGGAATTAATTTCAAATCTCATCTATTTAGAACTCATGGCTAAGGCCATTATTATAATACTAATATACAATTATTCAGCCCACTTGTGGTGCCGTTAAACTACGACAAAATTAAATTATAGCTCACCTGATTTATCAGCAAAGTGGGAACGTTCACGCAGGATTTTTAGATTCTGAATGGATGGAGTTTTCCTATTAAAGCTGGACATTCAAATACCTGTGTACTATATTCACAGATGCGCTCTTTGAATAATATATATATTGTTGTTGAGCTAGTATTTCCCAGTATACTAGCCCAACTAACCATCTGATCAAAGGCAAGTGGAGAGACGTCGGACGCTACACAGGTTGAAGGTGCATCCAGACGTTCTGGAAGTTTAATCAGAAAACACTTCGATATATACAAAGATGAACTCAGGCTTTTAGCCAATCACAGCATCACAGCACATTGAACATCCAATTAGAACACAGGACTGTATTGAAGGACTGTATGATAAACCAATAGGATTGCAGCACTTCTGGGCGATCAAGGAAAGTGAGATAGTTTCCAACCAATCATGGGACTTTAACTTTGGTCGAGCTACCGAGGAGAGAGAGAGGCGAGAAGGTTTCGTTTCCGAAACCTAACTTGCTAGATGGAAAACAGACTAGCATTGTGAAGATGCAGGTGTCTGCTAGCTAGCCATTGGAATGTTAGGGAGGTTAGCACTATGGCTTACAGTTGATAAGGAGGACCACTTAATATTGAGACTTTGTCAAACTTGTGGTCGGCGAGCCAGTGGAATGAGGAGATGTATAAATATATTCTTATGCATAACTATAATATTTCTAACAATATACTGGACTGGATTAGCTAGCTTGAAGACAACAAACATGGAGTCTGGTGTCGAGAGGTTATAGTTATCCAATCACAGTCATCCGACCGACTCAAGCGACATTGGCTGTGTCTGAAATTTCACTGAAAGTATCCCACAATGCACCGCACAAAGTAGTGAGCATCGGAGGTACCCTAGACAGAGCAATATAACCCATAATGCATTGCGAGAAGTTTTGAAAATTACCTAAACTTTAAAAAAAAAAAAATGGCACGGCGGGAGTAAATAGCGACCGACTGCGGCAAATCGTTATAAATGTACTTTTGACTTTTTCTAACTCTAGTGTCCGAAATCTTGGCCGTTGCTGTTGAGTGCACTATAAGTGATTGCACTATATGGGGGGTAGGGGATAGGGAGCCACTCTCTTGGTCACGTAACGTACCAAACTCCGCCCATCGTGGCTCTGATTGGTTGGTTGCCAATGAGAGCGTGCCTCGGCGTGGCTCTGATTGGTTGGTTGCCAATGAGAGCGTGCCTCGGCGTGGCTCTGATTGGCTGGTTGCCAATAATCTGATTTGTTGGAGTCGCTCGAGACCAGACCCCTTGTTCATTCTTGTCGCGTGCGATGGTTGGGTTTGGCTTGCCAGGCTAGACATTAGCCTGGTACCTTCTAGCTAAGCTAATCAATCGATCTTAGCTCACATTCTCCACTTGTAGCAGACTGTGCTCCAACATGGGTCAGCTTCCTCCAGAGGCTTCGGTCGAGTCCTGACCATACGTAGATTTCGTCACGCCATCTTTTGGGTTGTCTTCCTCTGCTTCTCTTGCCGACCAGTTATCCCTCGAGGCAGATTTTTGTCAGACCTATTTGGGGTCGCTTGATGTGTATGTAGAGTTTAAGGGTTCTGCTTTTGATTATTGTCATTATTGGTTTGAGTGAGGTTGGTCTGATACATGCTGCTTTGAAATCCTTGAAATTCATGCAGTTTTTGACGTCTTGTATTAGGTTCGTATTTAAAAATTATTTCAAAGTGATTGGTTTTTGGGGTTCAGGGAAGGTCTTAGCGTTAGGCTAGGGTTTAGGTTTAGGCTAGGGGTTAGGTTTAGGTTAGGGGTTAGTGTTTTAGGGTTAACCCACAATCCCGCTGTGACGTAACAACTTTGTGACGAAACAACATGCATCCAACACAATGTAATAATTGAATTACTTTTGGGCAGTGGGATTTTGTTACTGATTACATTTTATAATGAGTAACTGCAACAGATTACTTTTAAAAAGTTACCTTCCCAACCCTGACTATTAAAGGTGTAATTTCCAAGTTTGTCACATTAGAACATTAATTAAACTATTGAATATTCAGCGTTGCAGGGTTCCACAGGCGTCTCACAGAGAGACACATATATCTATTTTTTAATTATTATTAATGTTTTCCCCGCGTCAGCACCGTTTTTTTTTTCATCTTTCTTAGACAGGATTAATTGGAAACAGGGTTGAAGAGAAGACATTGTGGGGGTAGACATCGTGGAAAGAACTGCCGGCGAGGGGAGGAGAACCTGTGGTCCGCGGACACGGACCACGGCGGAGTTACAATGCACTGTGGACTTGCTTCACTTCAGTCTGTCCACTTGCTCCACGCTCTAAAGCCGGGTGTGCACTGTGCGATCTTGGGCCGATTTTGCCACGATTTTCCAGTTGTGCGTCTCGCATTGTGTGGTGTACATGGGGTGGCGAGAAGCAATTAACAGGAGAGAATACATTCTATTTCATTTATTCATGTCAAGAGTTTGAAAATTCAGCGCACAGGGTCTAAATATTTCAGTGTCCTTCCAAGGTGTTGTGATGCCAGCCAACCATTGTTTTTATTAAATTAGTGAGTTTGGCAGGTGTCATAAAATTAAAAAACGTTCGGCTGAATTAAATTAATGAAGATAACTTGCCACTAGTTCTCGTTGGAGAATTGTCACATTGATTCGCTTCCATACAGAACAGTCTGATCATGTCCGACGTGTCGCTTACGGTGCCCTCTTTCAAGTCCCAAGTCTCAAGTCTTCTTGGTCAAGTCAAGTCCCAAGTCAACTCCAGGTCAAGTCATCATTAACATGCTGTAATTTAATCTGATTTTAATAAAGTAAAAAGTAAGCAATAGTTTTGCTTTTATAATAGCATCGTTTGATTTTTTGCTACTTTATTAAAATCAGATTCTGGAGCTAAAATTACAGCATGTTAATGATGACTTGATTTGGAGTTGACTTGGGACTTGCCCAAGAAGGACTTGAGACTTGAGACTTGAACGAGGGACTTGGACACATCTCTGGCGAGTGGTTGTGTGCGATTCCCTATCCATGGGTGGGTAGGGGATAGCAGCACCCATATAGTCTATAGCTTTGCTACGGTGACTCGGCTGGCTCCCACTGTGAGCTTCGACCCGGGACGAGTGCCCCGCGTCCCGTGTCCACCGCCTCGCTCGTTTCTACGTCTTAATGCTCGCCGCAGCCCCCGAATCTCGCAGCAACTGGTCGCTGGACACAAATTCTTGCAGCGCATCTCAATGCCGCATCTCTTCCCATCCACTTACAAGGTATTTTCGGGATTTTCACCGCCGCGACAAGTGGCAACGAACTCCATCGGAAAGGCACTGTCAGTGTCAGCAATCAGATCTCACTGGACCATCAGACCGCACAGTGCGAGAATTTTAATCGTGGGGAGCCAATTTTTTTTTTAATGTTTTTTCCAGCCAATTCAAGCTGTTATTTTTCCAAGCTTTATGTATTAGGGTTAGTGGAAACAGGTGAAGATGGGGGGTAGACATGCGGGAAATACGTCGGTGGTGGGATTCGAACCACCGACTCACCGCGCCATTAAGGCATATGCGTGCTTTCCAGTGCACTGCCTAACCGACTGAGCTACTGGGCAGCAGCTTCTGACGTGATTGAAAAAATAAAAATAAAAATCGCACAGTGTTCGCCCAGATTAACATGAATAGGCTCGGAGGCAACTTCCATCACTTCCATACCCCCCCTCCACCATCAGGACCAACGGTCAACGCGATGTGATCCACAGCGCGCTCACAAAAGCTGTTTACTCCAGAGCCGTCTCTGTGGCTGGCCCACATTTTTTTTTCTGTTTCATTGGACATTTGTCAATGTTCCCTTTGTAAAGGACTCGGGGTCCCCGCCAACAACAACCCTGCTATTCAGCTCTGACACTTTGCTCACTCATTCCGTTTTATGCTCCACCAACTGGCGCTGGCATTTAAAACACAGAGACGCCACTCTCTTACACCCACCTCTTTAATGATCCCATGCTACGCTACGGCTAACTAGCGCCGTGCCCGCGGATAGCGCTCACCCTCGGGGGCAACTAGCTAGCTAGCTGCAATACAATAGGTATAGAGTACATGCATAAAATCCCAAAAAATGTGTGTGTGTGTGTGTGTGTGTGTATGCACATACGCAAGTATGCGTGTGTGTCAGTATTTGTAAACATGTACCATATGCGTGTGTGTTTGTGTGTGTGTGTGTGTGCGTGCACATGTGCAAGTATGCTAGTGTGCGGGATGCGTTATGCTTTTTTGTCATTATTATTATTTGTCTTTTACTATAATTTTTTTTCTTTTCCTTATTTGTCTTGCCCTGTTAGGTTGTTGGCTCCTACTGAGTGTGTATATGTATGTGTTCGTTTTTTGATCTAGTCCTGAAAAAAAATGAAAAATGCCTAATAAAACGTGATTTAAAAAAAAAGGGATTTGTGTGTGTTTGTGTGGACGGGTGTGTTTGTGAGACTGTTTGTGTGTCTGCATCCGTATGTGCGTGTGTGTTTGCATGCGCTTGTGTGTACGTGTGTGACTGCCCCCCCTCCCCCCATCCCCCGTCCAAAACGTTGACATGCAAAATGAGCTAATAATTGACGATGACAGTTTCTCGTAAAGCTGTCCGTCAACATGACAGACTCAACACACCCACCGGAGAGCAGCACATCTTCACATCGTCCTAATCACATGCCACCACCCCCTCCCTCCCCTCCCGTACCCCACCCAACGCCGGCTGAAAATGGTTGCAAATGGCTCGACCCAACAAATAGTTATGTCTCTCCTTTCCGAGTGAGTGACTAGAGACATCCGAAGCATTCACATGTAAATACGTAATGCGGCGCTTCAAAAGAGTGTCAGAGACGATATCAATGTTTGACAAGTACGCTGCTTAGCTGACTCGCTGCCACTGATGAGGCAGAGATGCAGACTTGAGTCAAAAGACTCGACTCGCGAGTCACTCGAGTCACCAAAAACGGGACTCGAGACCCGACGCGGACTCGCGCCTTAAAGACTCACACTCGACTCACATTAGCTAACTTTGAACTAACCATTCTGTGTGCAATATATGCATTTAGTCAAATCTAGTTCTGCATTCAATTCCAAGCTTTTAGAGCTGCATCTTTAAAAATTACTTAAGACTCGTACCTTACCTCGGACTCAACCCCTAAAGAATCGGCCTTGACTCTGACTCGACTGCTAAAGACTTGGACTCGACCCCTAAAGACTCGGACTCGACCCCTAAAGACTCAGACTCGATTCAGACTCGACCCCTAAAGACTCGGACTCGACTCGGACTCGACCCCTAGAGACTCAGACTCGATTCGGACTCGTGAGTTCGGGACTCGTGTACATATATCTAGGACAAAGGTTGCCCTTCCCCGAGAGATTCCAGCCTCCTTTGTGCCGTTGCTAATGGTAAATAAATTCAATTCATTCGCTGACACTGCTAGCAGCAATGTTTGTGTGATCTTTATACTCTTCTTTATCATCAAAAAATAAACACTTTCTACCTGTTTCCATTCTTTAGTTATAGACTCCAGAACAGGGGTGGGTATCACTAAAACACTTGTTTCTACCTGTTTCCATTCTTTAGTTATAGCCTCCAGAACAGGGGTGGGGATCACTAAAAACACTTGTTTCTACCTGTTTCCATTCGTTAGTTATAGCCTCCAGAACAGGGGTGGGGATCACTAAAAGTGCTGATTTCCATCAAAATCTTGAGTAAAGGTGGATGCAGTGTCGACTGTGACCGCTAGGTGGCAGTATACGTCGCTGCTATACGCTCCCTTCATATGGCTTGAGAGACACCATATGGCGCCCGCTGGTGGTCAGAAGTGGTGCTGCACCAAATAATATATATATTTTTGGCAATAAAACCCAAACACACAAAACCACATCGTAGGCACTCAGTTGAACTATTCAAAAAACGCAATACCGCGTCTTTGACACTGAAACAGTTAAACTACAATCAGGTTCACAAATTTTTTTACACACAGACATTTACTCTACAACACACACTTGAAAAATATGTTTGTTTGTTTTTTTGCTTTTTTCTAGTGTTGCACCGATATCGGTATCGGACGTACTCGGTATTGGCACCTTTTTATGGTATCGGTATCGGCGAGTACCTACGCCCAGTATCGGCCGATACCATTTTTCCGACGCTGTACGGCAGAAACTGCTGGAATCTTGTCTAAATCTAGAATATGTAAATGAAATGTTTTTGTGAAAACATAAGTAAAGTAAGTAAAACCCGCTACCCGCTGTGTCTAAATTATCTCTTCTCATCTGCTTAAATAAAATGGCCTGATAAAAAAAAATTGCCATTTCCTCAAAAAGTGGTCAAGTGGAGTAAGGGGTTTTTGCATCTGAACTCTTCAGTTACTACCCCAATATCACCCAAACAATAAAATATTAAAATAATGAAATAATTCTTAATGTGTTATTGCTTTTCATAATTTTCCTCCACTACTATTAATCATAAAAATTACTGCATGTAAAAATTCCCAACCCTTGGGAAGAAGTTACTACCAACAGCACTTTTTATCAAACAGTGGTATCGGTATCGGTTGGTATCGGTATCGACCGACACTGCAGAGCCAGGTATCGGGTATCGGCACCAAAAATGGTATCGATGCAACACTACTTTTTTCACAGGCTGCAAATAGCTGCAAATGGCTTTTCTGTGTGAGTGACTTGAGACATCCCAAGCATTCACATGTAAATACGTAATGTGGTGCTTCAAAAGAGTGTCAAAGCCGATATAAATGTTTGACAAGTACGCTGCTTAGCTGACAAGGGTCGCCCTTCCCCGAGAGATCCCAGCCTCCATTGTGGCGCGGCTAATGGTCAATAAATTCAGTCCATTCGTGGAAGCTTCTAGCGGCAATGTTTGTGTGGTCTGCAAATGGTGCCGATGTGTGAACCAGTCAATAGTTATTGGCTATGTTGCTGTGTTTGACTGGGGGAGACTGGCGAGAGGCGGAGCTGGCATTTGAATAAATAGACAGATACGAGGGGAAAATTATATTTTGAAAGAACAGGCTAATAAGACGTATTGCAGAAACACACCTATAACGATATAAAAAGATAGGGTGGATTGCCGTAATGTTGGTCCACTGCCTAATGTGGGACACCTAAGCTAGAGTGGTGCTGCCTCCTCCCTAAACCAATGAATGTCAATGAAACTATGGTAAAAGCAATCTACGATAATGTGGGCAGTAACGCCTTACATTTGCTCCGTTACAATTTTCGCGTGTACTTTTTTACTTTTGACGTACATTTTTCACAAGTTACTTTCTACTTTTACTCAAGTAAAAGGTGAGGGGTGAAAATAACTACTTTTTACTGAGGTGTCAGAAATGTGCTACTCGTTGCATTAACTTGGCCTTTAGCGACACCCATTGGGAACTGTTGGCACATATGTTGGCGTCATATCTCTCTCCCTCCCGGGCACTCGCTCTCTCTCTCTCTGCCTTTCTCTCTCTCGCTCTTGGTCTCTCTCTCTCTCTCTCTCTCTCTCTCTCTCTCTCTTGGGCGCTCTCGCTCTCTCTACAACCTAATGTATTTTTTTGTTACCCAGTACTTTGGCTACTTAAGTAACTTTTTTGTTGAGTACTTTTTTACTTTCACTTGAGCAGCTATTTGGATGACTACTTTTTACTTTTACTTGAGTAATATTTTGCTGAGGTAACACTTATTTTACTTAAGTCATTTTTATGGCTGCTGTGCCCATATCTGGCTGTACTGCATGTAACTTGTAAATGGGCAGGAAGCGAATCCTGTTGGGTACGTCTATGAACGACTGGCCTTAGGGATAAAGCAACCTTTGAAATAGTTCAATTTTGCAACACATTGATAGCCTCGTTTCACTGGAAACCCTTGCCCAGTGTTTCTGCTGTGCTTTCCTGTAAAGATGGTCAACATTTGCTGACCATTCAAGCTTGTTGTAATGGCAGCTCAGATAAGGTGTCCACGTAGAGGAAATGACCAGTCTTGACACGGGAATATGTCTAGAGGGTTCATCTATTTAGCTATATTGGACATTAGCCGGGTATCGGCTAGCTAAGCTAAGCTATGAGCTAAGCAGGAAAACATGGCCGAACCACTCCATCAGGAAGCACCACTGATTTATAGCTGATGGGAGGGGACATCCAATGATGTCACAGCTTGTAGCCAATCAGGACAATGGAGGCGTGACTCTACAAGTCACATTTCCATAACACATACCCAGATCAATGTGCACCCCAAAGTATTTAGATAGTTTGGCAATTGAGCGACTCATCTATGCACACAGGGTGAAAGTAAGCAAACTCTACATACCATTTTATATCCGTAGTTAGGAGAATCATCTTTTTAACTTTTTAACTGAAACAACGTTCAGGTTACTGAAAAGTGAAATGTAACTGATATAGTCCCGCATCCATGGTCCTGATTGGCTACAAGCTGTGAAATCATCAGATGTCCCCTCCCACCGGGTATAAAACAGTGATACTTCCTGAAATGTGCGCGTTCGGCCATGTTCCCTGTTTTAGCTCATAGCTTAACTTAGCTAGCCAGCACCCGGCTAATGTCCAGTATAGCTTAATTAATGAACCCTCTAGACATATTCCTGTGTCAAGGCTGATCATTTCCTCTTTCGTGGACACCTTATCTGAACGGCCACAACAGTTCACAAAATATTTCGACGCGCAAACATTTAGGCTAGGCACGAAGGCAGA
Organism: Bregmaceros cantori; assembly: GCA_900302395.1. Lineage (NCBI taxonomy): Eukaryota > Metazoa > Chordata > Actinopteri > Gadiformes > Bregmacerotidae > Bregmaceros > Bregmaceros cantori. Next base: position 2,519 of record OMKY01232266.1, on the reverse strand, counting down.
TTGGTTAGAGAGCGAATCCCCCAGGCGACAGGCCGGTTCGCCTACCCTCTCCGGCTTTTCTGCAATGTCTCCCCCTAACTCTTCAGTCTTCACCCCAGTTTCTGAGTTAATCCTGTCACTATCTCTCTCAATAAAGAATGAAAAACTGTGCTTGCTCCCCAAAAAAAACTAAAAAAATTTAAAAATATATAATAATAATAGTAATGATGATAATGACGAAGAATTGTGGATGAGAACAGTGCCAACTACTGTTGAATCGTATAAATATATCATTATATGGTCACAAGAAAAGGCTGTATCAGGTTACAGTTTACCAAAAAGCAGTACACTGAAATATAGTGCAGTACATTTTGGTGCGTTGAAATAGGAGAGAACACACATGACAGAAAGCCAGGGTGAAACTCTGAGGGGTGAGAGTTGTAGAGTGAAACTGAGGGGGCAACCAGAGTGAAAGCTCTGTCACCAAGGGGACGGCCTTCTGCGTGAGTCAGAAGTTCTGTGCCAAGGTGCAAATGCATGTTAATTCACCGACCCTATTAATTGACCACATTTCGCGGCGCTAATGCAGCTATACATAGACCTCACACATGATGTGTTAATGTGTTAGCAAAAAAGCTTAAGACAAAACTTTTGCTTTGAGTTAGTCGTGTTGTAGTCCTATATGTCAAAAAGTTGTGATGAAATAAATAATAAAGCTAATGTTTGAAAAGTTATTAATTTTTTCTATGTTTCTTGGGTGTTTTGTGTGTGGTTTTCCATTAATCGGAAAAAAAAAAAAAGGTTCACAGCGTGCACAGCGCCCGGGGGCCAACTCCATATAATGAGCCAGTGCTTGGCCATGGGGCACTTTAACTAGAACATGTTTTTTAGTGGTGGGGGAAACCGGAGTGCCCAGAGGAAACCTACACAGACACAGGGAGAAAGTGTAATCTCCACACATTTTATTGTGGTTGTACAGAGATTTACTAGTACAGACATGGCAAAAGTACTGGGATTTCGTACTTGAGTAAGAGTAAATTACATTAGTAAATACTAATGTATGCACATTAGTAAAAAAAAAAAAATACGTTAGTAAAAAAAACAGAGTAAGACAACAAAGTACCAAATATCTAAGTAGAGTTAAAAGTATTTTTGAAAGTAAAAAGTACAGACTCTAAAATGTACTCAAAAGTATTTTTGAAAGTATAAAGTACAAAGTACTAAAAATGAAACTGTATGTAAAATGCATTTTTTCAATGTTAAATAATAAAATTATTTAAATAATAAAATAAATAAATTAAATACATAAATTCATAACTACATAGCATAATTTAGTTTTATATCTCAGGAGTAAATTACTAAACTTAATAACTGGGACTGTACTCTGCGCATCAGCGCCCCCTACTGACTCATATTATACATGTTATCCTACCCCGTCAATGCAGAAAAAAAAAAAGTAACAAGCCTGTTTTGGTAAAAGTAAGGAGTAGAAGTACAGATATTCTTTTGTTAAACATTTACTCACTACAAGTACAAAGTAATGACAGAAAAAAAGTACTTCGAAAAGTACAGATACTTGAACATTTTATTTAAGTACAGTACTTAAGTATTTGTACTTCGTTAGTTGCCATCTCTGCTAGTACGTGGGTTGACAGAATGAACACCATTTATAAATCCAGTGTCTCCACTTGCTGTATATCCTCGGTGCCAAGCCATGTCTATAATTGTACTGACAAATCCATTGCCTGCGCGTGTGTGTGTTTGTGTGTGTGTGCGCGTGTATGGTGTGTTTGCTTTTTACTGGGTTGGCAAGGTTGTGGGTCAATTGTTCCTCCTAATTTTGTTGTTTTGTTGCATTGCTGTGAAGCACTTTGAATTGCTCTGCCTGAAAGGGCCTATATAAATAAAGTTTGATTTGATTTGAAGTGTTTTATTAGTTTATTGTTGTACAGTACACTTCCGCTTATATGTTAGTCCATGGCTGTGTCAGTGTTAATTTCGTCAGCTTTTTTAAAATTTCGTCTAGTCTTAGTCACAATGACGAAAATCATTTTCATATTCATAGTCATATTTTTGTCATTGCATCCCAATTTAGTCTTAGTCTTAGTCACAATGACGAAAATGAATTTTAGTCATAGTCATATTTTCATCATTGCATCCCAAGTGACAAAAATCAATTTTAGTCTTCGTCACATTTTAGTCAGTTTAGATTTGCGGCACGCTGTTGTCCACATGAGAAAGGAAAAATTGCCGATTGGGCTGCTGCAGTCATATATGCTATATACAGGGGTGCACATTAAGGTACTTTATTTCATCACACATACATACATGTACAGTGAAATTCATCCTGCGGCGCGGTGGGCAGCCGCGTGCGCGGCAGATTCTGAGCCAGTGCCTTGGCCAGGGGCACTGAACGGAGCAGGTAAACATGTTTTTGGTGGTGGGGGGAAACCGGAGTACCCAGAGGAAACCCACGCAGACACGTGGAGAACATGTGAATTCCACACAACAAGGACCTGTCTGAGACCTTCTAGCTCGCC
>OMKY01232251.1:0-14509 GCA_900302395.1 Bregmaceros cantori | reverse complement strand
GGGGGGCAAGAGCCATTTTTCATTCTTTATAGACGAGGTCGGGGGGTACTTCCGGTCTCTGAACGTTACTTCCGGTGTCATTTACTTGTCGTGTATTTGGCTATTTTTCAACATGTCGGTGGGAGCACACACCTACAGGGTTATTTCTATTCGTGACACTGTATGTTTGTTTTTTGTTGCTGTATTGTCTGTCTTGTATGTGTTTAATAAAAAATACGTTAAAAAAAATTGTGGTGGTAACTTGCGGTGTGCTATTCCTCACCCAAATGACCCACAAACGCATGATTTAATAATCAGTTCAACCCGTTCCATTGTCTCATTCCTTTTGGAATGACTAGTAGAAGCAGCCAGCCTATTGGTCCAGAAGAACATGTGACAACTCGGTGAGTGACTTCAAGTCAGATTTTGACTGTATTTCATCAATATTTATGTAAAAACATTTGCACTCCTGTGATTCTATACTCTTTGGCATTACTGCCCCCTACTGGCTCATTCACACTATACATATCCCTACCACCTACCATCATTACCGCCCCCTACTGGCTCATTCACATTATACATATCCCTACATCTACCGTCATTATCGCCCCCTACTGGTTCATTCACACTATACATATCCCTACCACCATCAGTGTGCAAAAGAATGTAATGAGTGTGATCTGGGCAAAGTAAGAAGGAGTAGAAGTATGTATATTTTTGTTAAAAATCTACCGAGTACGGGGGGCGTGCGGTGGCAGAGCAGGAAAGAGAGCGCGTCCCCCAGACCACATCGAGCAGTGCCGCAGGTTCAAATTCCCTGTCCGGCTTTTCTGCAATGTCTCCACCGACTCTTCATCCGAGTTTCCGATCTAATCGTGTCACTATCTCTCTCAATAAAGAATGAAAAAAAAATGGCTCTTGCGCCCAAAAAATAAATACATTAAAAAAAATACTGAGTACAAGTAAAAGGTAAACACAGAAAATAGTTCTTATGAAAGTACAGATACTTGAAAATCATACTCAAGTACAGTACTGAAGTATTTGTACTTGGCTACTTGCCATCTCTGCATACAGCCAGTAGCGGCACTTGAGTCTTGCTGCCAATCTTAAGTACGGGCCCAGCCAAGCTCCCAATAGAGTTCAGCTTTACTTACAAGAGGAAGAAAGGACTAATTAAAGTGGATCCAATTAAAGGCTTGAGACTCATTCAACTTGTACCAGTCCCACAGACCGAGTCCCCAACGGGATCCTCACAGAATGCAATCAAACTGCTGGGGCCTCACAGGGCCCGCTGGTATAAAGAATTATTACAATAACTGTAATTACTAGTTCAGTATATCACACAATACAAGATATTGGGTTCAGGCACAGATGAAAAAAGTACCCATATTTCTTACTTTAAGTAAAAGCAAAATCAGAGATGGGCAGTAATGCATTACATTTACTCTGTTAGAATTTTTTTGTGTACTTTTTTTACTTTTGGGGTACATTTTTCACAAGTTACATTCTACTTTTACACGAGTACATTTGAGGTAAAAAATAAAAACAACTTTTTTCTAAGATGTCAGCAATTCGCTACTTATTACATTAACTTGGCCTTTACTGACACCCGTTGGGGACTGTTGGCTCTCTCACTCTTGGTCTCGCTCTCTCGGGCGCTCTCTCTCTCTCTCTCTCTCCATCTTTCTCTCTCTCGGGCGCTCTCTCCCTTTTTTCTGACAGTTACTACTACTTTGGCAACTTAAGTTGCCTAGTTTATCGAGTACTTTTTTACTTTTGAGTAACTATTTTGATGACTACTTTTGACTTTTACTTGAGTAATATTTTGCTGAGGTACCAATACTTTTACTTAAGTCAGTTTTTATGGCTACACTGCCCATATCCGAGCAAAATACATTTGAAGAGTTCAGATGCTAAACCCCATAAACTCCATTTTGGAGTTAATTACATTGTGTGAATCTTGTCTAAATCCAGAATATGTAAATGAAATGTTTTAGTGAAAAAAATGAAGTAAAACCCGCTCCCTGCAGTGTCTAAAATATCTCTTGTCATCTTCTTAAATACAAAAGGTCTGATAAAAAATTCTGAAAAAGTGGTCAAGTGGAGTTAGGGGGGGGTTTGCATCTGAACTCTTCAGTTGTTATAAAAATAACTTGAGTAACATTACAAAATACTGGTCCATTAATAATCATTTCTTTGCTTGTTTTGTAATCATACATAGTGTACAAATTGTCACATGTATGGAGTGTTGTTTACATTAGCCTGCCTTACCTAATGTTAATAGTTCTTGAAGATCGGTGTCATTGTATAAATACATTTTTTTTAAAAGTATGTTCATATCGTCTACAAAAAGTAAGAAGTCTTTTCGAAAAGTAAGCAAGTTCAAAGTCCTGAAATGTGTGTGGAAAATGTACAATGTACAAGTAAAAAGTTGGCAGAAAAATAAATACTTGAAAATGTACTTAAGTATTTGTACTTCGTTACTTGCCATGTCTGGGTTCAAGTAATTTAAAGCAGGGCATTGAACCAATATTTTTTCCAAATCAATTCATTCCGAACAGAAACGGAATTTATGACATTTACAGTTACAAGTTCCACCAATATATATTGACGTTCCAAACTGGTTAGAAAAAAAAAAGTATTGTTCCCGGAACAGTTAATTTCATTCCTGTCATCTCTTTAATGCTATATAATGTATGTTGGGGCGAACCCACAACGACTCGCTATAGAGTCCCGCGACGCTTCATACAACACTGCTGCATCGTAGATTTTATAAATACTTGTTTTATTTTTGAAGTTATCCCAAAGTGCACTCCTTTGAGGAACGAAATAAAACCAGTATTAACCGGTTACCAATATTTTTAAAACATGTTCCTGTTCCGGAACATAAAAAATAATAACGTTTCCGGTTCCATTTCTGTTCTATGGAAAATACAAAAAGTTCCCAGTTTTCGTTTCTGTTCTTTGAACCAGTTCAAAGCCCTGGTTTAAAGGAATAACTATACAACAATAGCTCACACATTAGCCAGCCTCCTCTGTAAGCAAATACAAATTTAAACATGGTGGTAATAAATAGTGATTTTTATTAACTATTCTCCATCACAGTCCGTTGTGACAATCAAGTCAAAAGTTTTGTCAAGTATTTCCCCCTCCACCGAAGGTACGGGTTGGCAGAGTGGTTAGAGCGTGCGTCCCCCAGGCCACAGGCCGAGCAGCGCTGCAGGTTCGCTTACCCTCTCCGGCTTTTCTGCAATGTCTCCCCCACCCGACTCTTAATACCAGTTCCCGCTTTAATCCCATCACTATCTCTCTCAATAAAGAATAGAAAACGGCGTTTGCGCCCAAAAAGTAAAAATAATAATGGGTGGAATATACTAAGTGAAACACATCACTTTATGGCCACTCTCCGATCACCCCTTACCCAGACGGGAGGAAGGAGGGGATAGGAAGAAGAGAGCAGAGCATCTCTGAACGACCTGCCCCCACCCAGGGAACCACATGTTCAACTGACTGTGTGGCCGTCAAACGGTGGCATTTCAACTTAGTCTTGGGCAGGGCTTTGAACCAATATTTTTTCCCAATCGGTATATTCTGAACAGAAACGGAATTATAAAGTTTCCGTTATGATTTCCACTAATAAATTGATGTTCCCCAACCGGTTAGAACAAAAAATACCCTTCCCAGAACGATTAATTTCGTTCCCGTCAGCGTTTCAATTCAAGTTGACGCTTGTCGTGGGCGCGGCTGGGAAGGAAGGGCGCACGGCGGAGACTGGCCGACCAGTGGACACCGGATAGAGCACAGTGCGCGGCACTTGACGGTGCGGAGGGGGCAGCGTAGACTGGCAGAAATAATTTAGTTTTTGTTCCTTCAACCGGTTCAAAGCCCTGATCTTGGGCGTCCTCAGTTACAACCCAAACAAAAGTCCTAGTAATCTCCAATAGTACTGTTTGTTCCCAAGACGTAAGTAGCCCTATGCAGTCATTCAGACTGCTAAAAACGGTATATCCCCAAACACTAAAGCCCAATTCACACTGGACTTTTATTAACTATGGACCCCTGGTCATTTGGAATAATTGCGAACGATGTCAGAGTTCCATTTGATGTGCGAATGCGCAATGTCTGTGATTTGCGAAGTAATAATTCCACTGCCAGTTACCTACTGTGATTCGGCGAAACACCACAATGGTTTGAATTCTGAATTTGTTTAAATTTATGTTTTCAGTTGTTATGTTAAATCTGTGGGCAAGCAAAAATACGACACATGCGTCATAATGTCTTTTAAATATTCATGATTATTCCTCTTAAGCTTTCACTGGGAACATTTACAGTTTGGTCCACTGGGACTTGGTCTAACTCCACTAGCTGACTCCGATAGTGATTACAGGAAACATATCAGGATGTTGGAAAGCCGTCAGAACAGGAATGGGTGTTGTTTAAATCAAAAAGACACAAAAACAGTCAATATCTTAAAAGTTACATTTTGAACCTCACAGAACAGCAACTTGTCAAGTGTCCGTAGTGTGTTCCGGCTGTTGGAAAAATAAAAGCCTTTTTTAAATTTCTTGATCAGAATAGTGTTTGGAACTAACAGAAATAAAATTAAAAAACATGGATAGATGTTTTTGGCAGGGGCTTGTGGGTGAAGAGGTGTAGCCCTTTAGTTTTCATTTCAGTTTTACATTTCAGTTTTCTCCTCCATAAGGACGAAAGTTCGGCATCGGACCTGTAGAAAGGTGCTGTAGCCTGGAGCCCATTCTGGAGTTAGCCTGACGAGCCAGAACCAACGCATCGCACATCGCTAGACATTTGCATTGGGTCAGGTAAAAATCAGGCAAGCCGGCGGTATGGATCCAATCGGCCAATCAGCACGGACGTGGGGGGAGTTTGTACGACTTGGGCGGAGTTTGGTTGTCACGCCTCCGCGCTTGTCCCACCTACTGCGCTGTGACTGGATAACACGATTTGATTGACACTTTTTTTAACGTTTTCCGACCCTGGTTTTACCAGACCCAAAGCAAACGTCTAGCGATGTGTGACTCGCCAGGCTAATAGAAAGGTACTGTGGCCTGAGGCGCACTCTGGAGTCTGCCCCTAAGTAGATCTCCACGGGCGTGCAGCGGGCGTGGTGGCGGAGTGGTTGGCGTCCTTCAGCCAAGAAGAAGTTAGTCCCGTGTCCAGACTACAGCCGGAGCCTCTTGATGTCCTCGCTGCGGAAGTCGTCACGGAGAGCGAGCACCTGTCGCACCTCGGCCGGGGTCAGCCTCCAGGTCAGGGGTCCGGAGTTGGCCCCCCAGTAGTCCAGGATCTCAGTGACCTGAAAGACACACAAGAGGAAGACGATCAGAGTGCTGCAGTTGTATCACTATCACAATACTACTGCACCATGTCCCGATTTTATTCAAATCAAACTTTATTTATATAGCAATTTTCATGCAGAGCAATTCAAAGTGCTTCACAGCAACACAACAAAGCAAAACAACAAGAATAGAAGGAACACTTGACACCCAACCTTCCCAACCCATTAAAGCAAACATACACACATAAAAATACAAGAACACACACAGGAAATATAATAAGTTATACTATATAATACTAACCCTCTGCAGGTTGATGATGGTTATAATACTAACCCTCTGCATGTTGATGATGGTTATGATAATACTAACCCTCTCCAGGTTGAGGATGTTTATAATAATGCTAACCCTCTCCAGGTTGAGGATGGTTATAATAATACTAACCCTCTCCAGGTTGAGGATGGTTATGATAATACTAACCCTCTCCAGGTTGAGGATGGTTATGATAATACTAACCCTCTCCAGGTTGAGGATGGTTATGATAATACTAACCCTCTCCAGGTTGAGGATGGTTATGATAATACTAACCCTCTCCAGGTTGAGGATGGTTATGATAATACTAACCCTCTCCAGGTTGAGGATGGTCGCCATCTGGGTGAGTCGTGCAAACTTGTCTCGGATGGTCCAGGTGGTCACGGTAGTGAGATAGGCCACCAGGGAGCGCAGCTCCTTGTCAAACTGGAGACCGCCCAGCTGTCAACGTCACACAGCACAGACACGTCAACATGGGTTATGTGTTAGCAGTGAATGGTGGGACAGGATCACACCAGAAGAACATGTGACCACATCGGTGAGTAACTTCACGTCCGATTTTGCCTGTATTTCATCAATACTTATGTGAGGGAAGCGGGGTGGATGATGTGTAATTTGTCACAGAGCGAGCTGTAGTAAGTGGATTTTGAAACATGGTGTGTTTTGTGCGACAAATTCATCCACTTTGGTCCACTACGATCACTTTACACATGGAAATATACAGACACAGGAAGTGTGTTACACCCGGCGGGAGAAATGTCAGCCCCCTGGATTTGGCGGGAAAACTCGTCTACAGATAAATTCAAGACTACTCTGCGAATAGCTTTTGACTGAAATCACTGCACTAGACTACTATAGCATGGTGCCTTATGGTCCGTGTTGTGCGGTGCCGTATGTCCTATTACCCTTGCAGCTATGCTAAGGAGAATTCCTCAGTTCCGGCAATAAACTTGATTCTGAAAAACATGTTTCATGTTTTCCAATGACTTGATGGAAATCTTGGGGTACTTGATTATAGAGCTGCAACTAATTAATCGATAACCGAAATAATCCCCAACTAATTTGATAAATCGATTAATCTGCAACGATTAATCGATTCCTTGTTTGGCCCATTCTTCGCTCAAACGTGTTGGCTATATGTTGTTCCCAATGCCAGTATCCGTTCCCAGTGTCATGGCCCCGCCCATTCTCTTGGATACTGAATACTATTGAGCCCTTGAGCCAAACAAACAATAAAAATAACAAGTAATCTTGGGTGAAAACCCAAAACATTATACGTTTGCATGGATAAGTAGGCTCTTGGAAATGTTACAAATATGTGAAGATAGCAGAACAGCATTATTGATTTGCAGTATTGTGCACACTTTTATTAATCAATGTTTGACGTTAATAATCGCTCAGATTTAAACAAAAAATTAACCGATTAAAGAACAGAGATGGCAAAAGTACCCAAATGTCTTACTTAAGTAAGAGTAAAATACATTTGTGAAAAAACAACTCGAGAAAGACTACAAAGTACTGATAAAAAAAAGTACAGTCTCTGAAACACTCAAAAAGTATTTTTGAAAGTAAAAAAGTACAGGCTCTATACTTTAAAATGTACTCAAAATTATTTTTGAAAGTACAAACTAAAAAAATTAAATTGTATATAAAATTCACTTTTCAATGCTAGTTTTACAATGTTTGAAAAAAAAAAAAGTTAGAAACCTTGCCTAACTTACTTCACGTAGGGTTCATAAATCCCACTGCCGAACATTGAAATTAACTCTTTCACTGCCAAGGGAGATATGCCACTTATGCTCTGTATTGCCAGGCGAAATGGCTTATTTCATGGTTTTTCCAAGGCCCAGAGAATATTTTATATGAGGCGTACAAAGTTATGCAATGGCTGAGAGTCTAGAGCCTTCCATTCCGGAGATATGATGCGGCCAATTTAGGCTAACTGTGCCATTTTTGGTTGGAAACTTCGTTTCCGAGGTTTTGGCACTTTTGTGAAGTGTTTGACTTCACACCCAAATATTGATCAGACAACACACATTTTTGTTCCAAATTCTTCCCAACATCCCAAAGTGTTTTGACATTATGTTTGAATATTCACAAAACCCCCAGCAGGGGGTGGAACCAACCCAAATCTGATGCAAAAGGGTCATTTCTTACACAGTTTTGGACCAAAAACACACCTTATATTTGCCTCGATAACTTTTGCTACTAATGCAAATGGGATATATTCATATATTGGTGTAAAGGGTTCCTCTTGAACATATCACAGAACGGATATTGATGTGCTACATGCAAACGATTCGACTCAATTGACCAAAACATGAACAATGAAAAATATTCATTGAAAATAAACAGTACAACACAGATTGCAAATTATATCATTATTATCTATTCCAACATTGCCTTCAACGTATATGGGGAGGTTATAAAATATTAGGATGAAAACTGTGAAAAAAAAACACCAGCAGGGAGCCCAGATTTGACACAAAAGGGTAATTTGACAGTTTTGGACCAAAAGCACATCTTACCAATTCCAATTTTATGTGACATTTGCCAACTTGGTGTGGTATAGTCTGTTAAGCGATGCCCTGCGTGCAATGCCAGTTGGCACGCAGAACAGCAATACTGCGTCATACCACACTTTCCCTTCATGGAGCACACTGCAGCTCGCTCCTCCTCCGTGCACGGACCTGTGTGGGGCATAGGAATATATATTATGGTCTATCGAACATGAATACAATGATGATAAAAAATACTACTACAAAATCAATGCGCATCCCGTGCCGATCTCTGGCAAAACAGCGCGGGCAGCGGAACGCAGACGAGTGCAAAAACATTTGAAAGTTTGAAATGCAATAAAATGCAATTGTGGCGACACCTGCCTAAATGGGTCAGTCGCGTACAAGATGCATCACATTTGCAAGTGCAAACTGTTTTGGGAGTTGGGAGTGAGCGTGTATCCTTTTTTTATCAAACCACCACATTAGATCACATCAACATAGGCTGGACGAGGCGGACAGCCAGACGGACAATCCATGCGCTCCACCGTGGCACCGAGAGGTCTCCCGCGGTAGTTTTTTTTCTTCTCCGGCAGTAGTCTCGCGGTTCTCGGCCCGTGTCCCTCGCCCCGCCCTCGGGATAAAACAGCACGGGGAGCCGGCTGCGCGGCTGAACGCAGACGAGTATAAAAAATGGATTTGCGTCCGTACGAGCCCGACAGCATTACACACTATCAAACAAAACACAAGGCAATAAAGTGCAAGATCGCCCAACGTTATATCATACAAGTTGAACGACTCACCATCAGCTCTGTTGCCCCTCTCACGCCTCCTAAATCGTGTGTCGGCTTGGTGCTGTGGAGTGGGGGGGCGCAGCAGTATCAACGGATGACGCGCCCGACTGGTGCCAGAAGCATTATCTACACTGCTTGGCTATGGGAAGCGGACAGTGGTGCATGGCGTGCCCGATATAAAGACGTTATTTTCTTATCAATGCTTGTTGGATCGATTTTGGAATTTGGTGATAGTGTGGGTTTATGGTGACTTTTGGGTATGTTCTACACATGGGAAAGTTATCATTTTTTGTCAGAACATGGCCTAGGTTGTCTAGGTTAGAAAACAATAAAATGGAAATTCTCATTTTTCTTGTTTTTGGCAAACTAGGCCCATGTTAAAAAAAAAATGACTCGTTATTGGCAGGGAAAGAGTTAATTCACACTTGTTCCGATTGATCACTAAACCTCATACCTTAGAAAATGTAGCAACCAATTCAAAGACTTCAGGAACTTGATGTGGATTCCTAATGAAGATGGTAGTAAAGATGAAGAGGAAAGGTGAGAGGTTGCAACCTTACTTAACACTTGATGGTGAAAGGTGGATGTGTCCTCAGGGAAAGGGACTTTAGTCGCACCTTGACGGAAAGATTCTATAATCTCACAAAATGTATATCCAAATCCATAGACGCAGAACTTTTAATAGGAACTGGTGTTCAAAACTTTTGTACAAGTCAAAGAATAATTAATAAAATCTTTCTCCTTTATCAGGTGGTTATATTCAATAAGAGCTTTAATAAGTGGTATGTTGTTGCAATGGACCTATCCTTCATAAAGCTTGTGTGTTGTGTTGTACTAATAATCTGAACCAGGCCACCTTTTTCTGTTAACATTTTATAATCATAGTTTAGGAGTAATATTGGGCGATAATTATTCAATCCAGAAATGTCTGTAAAGGTTTTTCTCTCCCATATGGCCTGGAGAGCGGTCCAATTTTAATTGTGCAACTTCCCAGTCTAGTTCGTCAATTCTTAACTCTTGATCACATCCTTCCTTAACGTAGTCACTGATGTAGGGAATAACACGTTTACTGTTGTTCAAAAACAGCTCAGAGAATCCTGGACAATAAAGAACTAGATAGAACCTACCCGTTATAGAAATTAGATGAAGTTCATTGCAATCTGTGCCATTGATAGGTAGGGTTGTAATATTTAACTCTTGATGTCTTCTTTCCAAGTCAGCAGAAATATGTATTCCAACTTGTGACGTACCATCACTTTCACCTGTCTGTCTTTTACAGGCAAGTCAAAAGCATTAAAAAAACAAAAAAAACAATCAGTCAACGTTATTCGATTTCCGCTAGAGGGTCACACACTGGGTTTGTAGGCGAGGTTAGGGCTTCATCCGGGCCACTTTCAATGCAATGAACAACTTTGAACAGCGCCCTACACACTAAGGGCATGAAGTGCAATGATTTTGGTTACTTGTTGGGTTGGCCTCAATTAAATACATCAACATAAGCCTGAACTATTACATGGAAAGACGGCACTCTTAGTGTAAGGCAGGGCCTTTTAACTGGTGGCCCGCGGGCCAAATCCGGCCCGCCAATCAATTATTCTGATTCCCCCAGAGGAATCCTGAAAAGTATATTTTTTTGGTCAAACATGTTTTATATATCCGAAATGCTATTATTTGCGTCACCAGAAATTTGTTTTTGAGGGATGGGGCTAACGGAGTTTCTGTTCTTTACCTCAACAGATGCACTATTAATGTGCTGTAGTCTTAAGTGAGCGGCTGCTGTTTAGCATTATTTGTGTGTCGTTTCAGATGTTGCTTGTTACAAACGAGAGAACACCAGTCCAGCATCTGCTCCGGCGCCTGGCCCATTAAGGCTGAATGCATTCTCATCTGTCATGTTTTGTAAAGATGGTGCTCTGTAACTGAACATTTAAAATTTCACTAACAAAATCTGAAGTTTTTTGTCTGTTAGGGGTATTGAAGATTTGTTTTTTCCCCCTCAGTTGTTTGGCACTCAGAAGCTTCATAAGACAAGTCGTCCAGACAGATTTGTTTTGCACACGTAACTGTGGGAACAATGCCAAATCAGTGTTCCATACTCAGTAATCTATTCCAAGACGTCTTATCTGAAATCAGTAATCTTGAATCATTAACCGATGCATTTAACACTGTTGATGCGGTAGTTTTGTACTACATGCAGATCAGATGTCACTACAACTCAAGCTGACATTTTCCCCCGACTTTTCGTTCAAAAGATGTGAAAGGTTCATTCTCTCATTTTATAATTCATTTTGAATGGTTTGAATGGTCCATTTGACCTGAAAGCAAAGACAACAGCTTTGTATATAAAAAAAATCTTTATTGCTGACGCTTAGTCAAACAGACCAAAGCCCATATCATCATCAGACTCTTCAGACTCTTCTTTCTTCTCTTCCTTCTTCTCCTCAGCTGCAAAAACAGTAAGAAAACATAAGTACCATAATTTACATAACAATGTAGACATTTTTAGAGTCAATGAAATTATTTCAAGACAGACTGTGCAGAGCCACTAAACATTGCAACATGAGAAGATGGTTGTACATAGACAAGTCTTTTATTTGTCTTTTATTTGATCAACAGCAAATAACAGAAGTAGCAAAGTTGTACTCCACGTAGATAATGTAAAAATAAAAATAATGTCTGTTGTAGATTGTGAAATATATATAACATTTTACTGTCTAGATATCTATACATCTATCTAAATAGTTAAATATATATTTTTCAAACCGATATAGTTGATAGAGACAGAGACTTGTGGATGTGTTTAGCGAAGAATAAGGTTTTCAGTAATGTGTACAGTCATCTTTTATACTGTTGCGCGCAGCACGGGAGTGGAATTACGTCCAGGAGCAAATGGATAAAAATAGACGAGAAAAAAATGATTGATACTCTTGCGGACGTATCGATACATTGTACCGACAGCTGTTAGATTGTACCGTTATATCAATACAAAATCAATATTATTTACACCCCTATAATAAAGTGCAAGTAAAACTCAGCTGCTAGATATTCAATTCTAAAATCTACCAGGAATTGAGTCAACAGAAATTATTATATACACCATACTTTCTGAACTATCAATCCGATTTGACAATTATACCATAGCTAATCACAGCAGTACATACATTGAATAGTATGAATAGTATGTCCCCCGAAACGTGAGGGATGTAATGGTTTTGTGTGCGGCGCCATGGCAGATCCATCGTGTTAACACGATAGCTTTTGTATGGATTTGACGGATTTATCCCCGATTCTGCATGTTTATGCTCCACGGCAGGTTCACAAACTGGATTTTGGAGGCTGACACAAGATGGCAGAATATTAAAATAAAAAATAAAAATTATATATATATATATATTTTTTTTTTTCTTTTCTTTTCTTTTTTTTGTCGGATATACACCTTTTAACAGTCTGGACAACTGCATAGGCCTAGTGGTGTCTGTTAATACATTTTTACCATCCTACTCAACTGTAGGACCCATTTGAATCCATTTGAGAATATACAATGCATTTGTGCAATAACTTTGGCCGTATTGCGAATATTGAAATAATTTTGTGAAACTTTTGTAATTGAAAAGATGTTGCGAAATTAGTTACCCCTGGTTGTCCACTTGAGACAAACTACAGAGCCGTTTAAGAATCTCCACAGCACACTGTTCATTATTAACTAGTAGTTGTACCTTTGGCCGGGGCATCGGCTGCTCCGCCGGCAGCGGAAGCACCAGCACTGGCTACGGCCACGCCGCCGCCTGAAGGCACGCTGGCCAGCTTGCTGCAACCTGGACACAGAGAAAAAGAGCGTAATAATTGATGGAAAACAACAAAGATTCAAACTGAAATATCTTCTTCCCTGAACATGAACTAATACACATTAAATGAAATAAACCCTACAGTAATGGCAGGCTAGCAAATCCTATACCTCCAAGTCTGCTAGAGTCAGTGCAATTAATATTGCTATTGTGCATAAAAAAACCATACTGCTGACAATCCCAATATTAGACATGGTATTGTCAATATTTTGAGATGACAACATTTAACATTATTGATATACGTTTCATGCTCAACTAAAATTCCATGCGTGTGTACCGCAAAATAGCAAATTAAAATGAATCTTTAATATTGCCCGAGCCATACTTTAAGATTGTCCTTTTCCCCCCGCACCAACACATTATAAATGATACTGAAATCAAATGATAAATTTGTTGAGACTTTCACCGATGCAGGCTTCGAAATATGTCAGATACTTACCAGCAAAGACGTCTGAATCCATTTTTAGAATGTAGACATTTCTGATTACAATTTATCCTAGAAAGAGATCCTCGTCTTTACATAAGGTTTTGTGTGCAGACATCAGTGCACATATTTTTAGTGTTAAAATGGATGATGAGTCCGAGTTGAGTTAAGGCAATCCACCCCTTGAGAAAAATACACACTAAAACATTAATCTTCTCAAAACCAACCACTTTGACAGCAAAACAAAAAAAAAGTTAAATAATTTACATTTGAATCTTAGGCCATAAATATATTTGCTCCTACAAATATGCTCATCATAAATATATAATCTATTTGCATTTCACAAATGTAATCTAAACACAACTGTATAAAATATATTCGGTATAGAATTTGAGAACAGCTCAAGATGTTTTTTCATTCTCAAAATATTGATGTCTGGCAATAAAGCCAAGCATGCTTTTGTAGGACTTCTGTGAAAGCCTTTGAAAGTCAACTTGGAAAATATATACATTTACTGGGGAATTTGGATCATTCAACAAAGCAGTGAAAACATCCTGTACATCAAAACTTACCTTGTGCGATGACTTCCTCCACATTCTTTCCACTCAGTTCAGCGATCACCTAGAAGACAGCATTGACAGGCATTGACTGAATGTGACTGAAATATAGGGCGGTTTTAAATAAAAATGTAGATCTGGCTGTTCCCAATTGTTAAATTTCAGCAGAGAAGAGCGAGATCCCAAGTCATCCATACTCAAGGGCTGTGTTCGAATTTGCATACTTGCCATAGTGCAATTCATGAATAGTGTGTGCATTTCCTTCAGATAAGTGATGTTCAAAATGTGTGGCAAACTAGAAATAATGGTTACCCAAAAGTAACCTCACGTCAATAATGCATTACTGTGTCAGTTCACTATAAAATCAATATGATATGGGAGAAAACGAACCCAGATTTATACGCAGTAGGGGTGCAAAGTAGTCGATTAATCGATGACTAATCAATTATGAAATTAAGCATCAACTAATGCACAATCGATTATTTGCCAAGGAGTTCAATCATTCTTATCGTCAGTTTTTAATGACACTACCACCTATTGATCTGCTCAAACTTGATACAATATTACTTAATAATTTCTGAAAATCCAAAATATGATTACAACTATTCAACAGTATTGGTAAAAAATATTAATGAAGAAACCCATCAAATTATTAGTGTATAAATGAATTGCAATGAGTTTGTCCGAATAAGTAACTTAATTGTTGTACATTTGTTTGCTAAAGCGAACCAAAATTTACTACATCTCAAGTTGACAATTTGGTGTGAATATTTTGGGGACTTTCTCAAGCAAAAATATCTAAG
>OMKY01232250.1:0-13716 GCA_900302395.1 Bregmaceros cantori | reverse complement strand
GGCGCCGTTCTTATAGACACACTTGAAAGACATGCAAATGACATCCTTTGGTCACATAGACAATACAATACAGGAGGCCATCCTCTCAGTGGGAGGCCGTCTGTCCCGTGAACAAAGGTGAGACAGGAGCGGTAAAGTAGCAACACTTCCCAGGTGTGCCTTTTGTACCTTAGACAAAAGGATGACATCAGTTTCCCTCCACAACACTAAACGGAGAAATATAACCCATAATGCATTGCGAGACGCATTACACTAATTAAAACGTAGAAGAAGACGACGCGCGCGCTCCAAAACAAAAACAATGGAGGACGGCAAATAATTATAAATGTGAGTACAATTTATTTTCTGTGATAAAGTATACATTTATTATAAAAAAAAGCATGCGAATGCTAAGGCCAATGCCGACAGGCAATGACGTCACTATACGACAGCGGTGACATAAGTTAACAGTGCCGATTCTAGTGTCCGAAATCTCGTCGCTGAGATTGAGTGGACTATATAGTCAGTGCCCTATCCAGGGGCTAGGGGTTAGGGAGCGATTTCGGACACAGCCAATATTCTAAAACCTCCATCAGCCTTCTAAAACCTCCATCAGCCACAATGGAAACCCATGATGGAAAACATTGTCAATGTTTTAATTTTTTATGTTGTTACTTTGTTGTTTGATCATGCAGGGTAAAAGTCCTTGTTTATGTTTATACACCACATCAGAACAAAAACAAAACAATGGCCAACATCCCACATTTCTAAACATCCGCTTGGTGTTGCCAACTAGCAATTATGGATTTCTTCAGTGAAATAAACAATTTTCATTCAATTCACATTCCTATCAAACACAATTAAAACGTACATGTATTTGTTTTCTTGTACTATATTGGCGAAGTTGTGTTTTGAGTCTATGTGGTATACAGAGTTACATCTAATTATTTTGAATGGTTTGATCAAACAGTTTTGATTGTGGTTACTGGAATCTTCCTCAGGAGTGGCGTCCTGTTGGCATGGTCATGTCGTTGCTTTGTCACTTAATTGTGTGTGTGTGTAATTAGTGTATGGTCCGACTGTTCTACCGGCCTGACCCCTACTTCTCCCGTGCAGTGGGCTGTTGCTAGAGAGACTCCCAAACCTTAAGATACATGCGATCTGAAGAGTGCAAAGCGGCACCAGTAAATTGGGCGTCACAACGTTAGGGGTGGCCATTTGCTGGCGGCCACAATCGCGCTAGGGCGCTCTACTAGCCGGGTGAGCCAGAACCAATGCATCGTCCACGCGTCGCACCTTACTAGACATTATGCTATGCAACGTCTAGCGATGTGCGATGTGCGGATGATGCGTTGGTTCTGGCTCGCCAGGCTACTACTCTACGAGCACTTGCATTGATTATGGCTTGCCACACATACTACTAGCACTAAAAGTACTATTTTTCTTGTACCACTGCGGTGCAGGTTTGCAATCTCTGAGTGCTTCTAGTTATTATTATTATTGTATTGTTATTGTTGTTGTTATTACTATTGGTTAAGATTGCAAGCAATGGCTGAGTGGTTATGGACACCACACCTAACGCAACCCCGCACCTAACGCGACCCC
Organism: Bregmaceros cantori; assembly: GCA_900302395.1. Taxonomy (NCBI): domain Eukaryota; kingdom Metazoa; phylum Chordata; class Actinopteri; order Gadiformes; family Bregmacerotidae; genus Bregmaceros; species Bregmaceros cantori. The sequence continues at coordinate 12,132 of OMKY01232250.1, read as the reverse complement.
ATTCATGTTAGTGGCGCTGTGTCTACCGCAGCGTCCATCCACAGTGTCGCGGGTTTGGCTACGCTCGTCGACTTGTCTGCAATGTCTACCCCCGATCTCTTCAACCCAGTTTCCAACTAATCCTATCCAATAAAAAGATGGGAAAACGGCGCTGAAGCCGGAAAAAATAACGTAAAAAAAAAAAAAGATTGCAAGTAATGCATTCCAACATGTGTTATCTTCTGCCCAAATTCTTTATTTATTGTGTTGTACTATTCTGTTGATATTATCCTTTCGGTTGTTTATAACTTAATTTTTTATAGTAATTATGTGATCTTGACTCGCTTTGTTATTTGCTTTGTTTTGTTTTTTTTGGATTGTTGGGTTTGTATGTGTGTGTGTGTTTGGGCCTGTACTCAAGAAACGTATCTTCTTCTAGCTCCTATTGAGGTGAACATGCAGCTGTTGATGTCATCATATTGCTAATGTTAGTGCTCAATAATCTGGAATTTGACATTTGAATTTCATGTGCGTGTGTGTGTGCTTGCATGTGTGTGCGAATGTGGGTGTATGTCGTCTGGCTGTTCATATCGCTGTGTCACTGTGTGTGAGTCAGATCTAGGACCGTTGATGCTGATGTGAATCACTGCTCAGGTGATGAAAGCACACCAGTAAGGAGGAGGCCAGTGAAGGGGAGAGGGGAGTATGAAAAATAGACAAACTATAAAACCTTTTTTCTTAGCTGATCAGTGTACGTTTGTAGATTATAATCCTTGTGTTGTGTGAATTAGTCTCCAACAAATTTGATGATCGACTGTGATCAATCGTTTCATTGTTTGGTCCATCCTCTGCTAACATGTCTTTAACATGTGTATCCATTCCATAGACGGTATATAAAAATGGACACTGCGTTCGTTTTGATGTCCGTGCCTACTTCCGGGTTGGTATGGGGGGAGGCCCGTCTCCGGAAATCGTGCCCTATGGTAGTTTCCAATACAAATATTCCAATCTTAGCAGCCTGTTTTAACCTATTTAAAGATTGTTTCTAATTGATGTTTTAATGTATATTGTCGCAATAATTAACGGTTCATTGTGTGAGGGGGATCATAATTTCACAAACGCGTCAAATGTATTATTTTTTCTTTCAGCTCCCATTCATTCCGACTCGTTGGCGCCCCTAGCGGACAGTACGACCGGAAGAAGTGGCGTGTGGGGTGTCTGTACTCTACTTGTCTCCGGGTATACGGGTACTTTCAGCAATGGCACTATAGCAATAGGATGACGTCACGCACGCTGCGTCTACTTATATACAGGCTATGACCCATTCCCAGCATCATAGCCCCAGCCATTCTCTTGGACGTATTTCCCCCAAGAGAACATATGCACATCCTCGTCATTAGAGGGCAGCAGATGTTCACTCTTAGAGGCTTTGCTATCTGTGTGTTTCCACCAAAACTAGTTGACGCTTGTCGCAGGTGTTAGAACTAGAAGTCCCAAAAATGTCATGTAAGTGGATGGGAAGAGACATGGCATTGATGCTGGATGCTAGAATTGGCGTCCAGTGTACTATTGACTTTGGATTAAGCCGATGCTGTGTCTAAGCCGATGGCAGTTGCTGCAGACATCGGTGGGCGTCGAACGCGAGAGATGAAAAAATTTAACTCGAAGCCGCGGCATACCAAACACTTATCCGTAGCCGGAGCTTGTGGCAGCCGGCGGCAGCAGACTCCACGAAGTGTGGAAAAAAATACCAAAAATACCGATCAGTCTAGCGTAGTTTTTTTTTTTTTTTTCATTTGTTGGTATGTTGTCTCTTGTCTATTTATCCTTCAAAATAAACACATCAGGTCTCCAAGGATTGGTCTTCAAGCTCTATCTTTTCCCAGCTGCTGTCTTCACGTCACAATGTGTGTGTTTTATTTTTTTCTGAGTGTGGTACACTATGGTATTTCTGTGTGTGTGTGTGTATGTGTGTGTGTGTGTGAGTCATGGCAGCTCTCGGAATAGACACAGATCAATGATTCCCCTTTCTCTTTCTTGCTGTCTTCTATACCAGTGTATTATCATATGAGTCAACCACCGTCAGCTGTTTCTCTCTCTCTCTCTTTCATTTTCTCTCTCTCTCTCCTGCTCTCTCTTTATCCTTGGGCTTAGCATCATATGTGACTGTAACAGGCTAGCGAGAGCTATTCTCTCCTTAGCCAGTTTTTTTTTTTCTCTCCCTTTCTCTTGCAGCCACACTCTGCATTCCTTCACCGACACTGATTCTCTTATTTTTATCCTCTCTCACTTCCTCTCTATCTCCGGCTGTTGTTGTTGTTGTCTTCGTGTCATTCATCTGACGGAAGGGTGGCGTGCGTCCAATCCCTGCAGGGTCACATGAGACGGGGGACCAATGGCGTGTCGGGGAGGGCAGAGCTGGGAGCCGTCGGCCACCTGCGGGCTGAGATGCTGCACTTGGAGCTCATCGACGGAGCGACTGAGACGTACCGTGGCGACAGAGATTCGTACCGCGCTGACAAGGACTCGTCCAAGGCTCCATCGACCGCCGTGGTGGCGACAGCAGCCCCTCTGGCGAGCAACGACTTGACCGTCTCCACCACTGCTCCTGTTACCATGGAAACGTACCGGCCAAAGAGACCCACCACCCTTAACCTGTTTCCTATCGTGCCACGTACTCAGGTGAGACATGCATGCATACATTTAATGATTTGAAATCATGATTTCTGGGGTGGGGGGGCGTGGTGGCAGAGTGTTTATAGAGCATGCCCCTCAGACAGGTTGAGCAGTGCCATGGATTCTCATCCCCTCTACGGCTTTTCTGCAATGCCCCCGAGTCTTCCTCCCAGTTTCCAGTTTTCGATTTATTCCTATCACTGTCTCTCAAATAAAAAATGGCACGTGTACTCTATCTAAAAAAAACTCTTGATTTCTATCTCTGAAACCTCGATTTCAGGTGTTGATTCAAAAAAAATAATAATAATTGTATCTGTCAAATATTTTCTTACTTGATTTGGAATTTCGCAAACTGTGCCCCTATGAATGACTGGATGTGGGATTAGTCAAGTGTAAATATAATTTCAAAATATACATACATTTTGATAGAAATATGCAACTATGATTCATAACACAACCAGAAAAACCATAGTGACTCATAGTGCTGCCATGTTAAATTGCCTTATCAGATAGCACAGCATTGATGTACCGCAATTATCGTAGTAAACTTCTTAAAAAAAAAAATCTTATAACCACGGATTGATTTTGATATACAATACAGTAGATTAATCATGGAGCTGTAATTCTACTAATAATAATTCATAATTCTACTAAATAATGATTTATAATATTTTTTTCATGTTTAACACTATGCACAATCCACATTGGATTTCAACCTAGCGAAAAATATGCTTGTTTCAGTCGATCCAACTTACGTCATTTTTATTTTTTACTGAGAGTGTTACACAGCTGTGATTGCAGAGTTGGGGTAGAGTGGGGCTGCTGACGTCAATGTACATGCACCTATGATGTTATGTAAAGTGACAACATTCGACACCTCCAGGGGCATGTGAACATGCATTCCTGCATGTATCAGGAGACGTTAGGGCTGTATGATTTTGCCTAACCCTCAGAGAACCTGCTTTAGGTGATTTTACCAAGTTTCTGATAACCATGAATAAAACCTATATAACATCCATACTTAAACCCACCTTTTTTTGTTGTTTTTGTTTTTTACGTTATTTTTTGGGCGCAAGTGTGGTTTTTCAGGATTAAAACGAAAGTCGGGATGAAGTCAGGGGGAGACATTTCAGAAACGGGTTGTGCGAACCCACGCTGCTGCTCGGCCATCGCGCGCCCCCCAAAACCCACCTGTTTCAACTGCATATGCTTTTTATTCTTTATTTTGTTTGTGTTTTTATTGTTCCTCAATGTGAAGTGCCCTTGGGTATCAGAAAGGTGCTACTAAATTTTAAAAATGCATTATAACCAAGGCTTTGAACCGGTTCAAGGAACGAAAACGAAAACCGGGAACTTTTTGTATTTTCCAGGAACACTTAAAAATAATGGTAACAGGTAAATACAGGTTTTCTGTCTTGTGTCCGCTGTCTCTGCCGCCGTGTGCCTTCCCTTCCCAGCCTCGACGAGCGTCAACTTGAATTTTTCAACTGACAGGAACTAAATTAACCTTCCCGGGAACAATATTTTTTTGTTCTAACCGGTTCAGGAAGGTCAATTTATTGGTGGAAATGTTATAATTCCGTTACTGTTCACAACGAACCAATTGGGAAAAAAATATTGTTTCAAATCTCTGGTTATGGACATATATCATTGCATATCATATATCGTCCTAAACTTTTCAAATATTTTTGTGGTGCATTGTCTTCACGTGAAGTGGATAGAGTGGAATGGACAAAAACACTTATTCAAATTTAAAAAGTGTGCAGGTGAATTATATAAAACCATCCCGAGTGGGCAATGTTTTAAGCTTTTTACATGAAACTCCAACTAGTTCATATAGAGAGACGGCACGCGGGCGCTTACTTACAGACAAATATATTCTAATTTCCGTTTTCAGAATCGATTAGTTTGAACACTCACCAATCGACGGCTGAAAAATAATCTGGCTCTCCCACCATACTGTTATAGTCCAAATGGCCAAAACGGTGCGTGGGCAGCGCAGCAGAAGTGGCTGTTTGCGCAAGCGGTGATATGTCTCAAAGCAAGCAGTGTCTAATATTAGTCTTGCAACAAACTATGGTTCAACTAGGGGACGCGCAGTGGCAGAGTGGTTATAGAGTGCATCCCCCAGACCACAGGTCGAGAAGCGCCGCAGGTTCTCATACCCCCTCCGGCTTTTCTGAAATTTCTCCCCCCAACTCTCACCCCAGTTTTTGATTCACCGTAATCACTGTCACTATCTCTCTCAAGAAAGAACTATGGTTCAACATGTTAAACCTGTTTGATCATAAAAATTTTAAGTGCATGAAGAAATATGCATACAACAGAACCTACTTATCTGGCAAATGGTTGCTTTTGGTTAAGTACTTTTCAGTGTTCTCCAAATAAGTTCTGTTAAGTCAGCTTCAGTTAAGTCATTCAATTTGGGGCTCAGAACAGGAAGAGCACAACATAGAGAAAGTAGGGTGTTCAACTTGGTGGCGACGTGGGGCGTCAAGCATGTAGCTAAATTGTTGATCAATCTCAATTTAATGTTTATCTGTAAAGCGTCTTGACTCTTGAGGCAACTTTGGTTCTCAACTAAATGATTGACCGTATGTAATAATTATAAGACTGATATAATTCCTAACACAGGTTGAGAGAGTAGGAAGTATAACACATTTTTGTGATGGTTGTGATTTGGCGCCATACAAAAAAATTGCTTGACTTGCGAACAGCACACCTGTATGGAACAATCTCAAATCCATGTTAGCCCAGGTTGTCAAGCTGTGACACCTTGACACCCCCTGCAAGAGCAACTTCAATGTGAATGTGTGTTGTTGAGAGAGAAGGGCAGGTGAGGCTGGGGGTGAGTGGGAGTGTGCGGGTGAGAGGGAGAGTCGTGTCAGTAGCACCGAATATGATTTTCTTTAGAGATTGTCTTCTACACAAATGGGTTCGTGCTGTGTGTGTGTGTGTGTGTGTGTGTGTGTGTAACACAACATATGTATGCAAATTAAGGGATGCCAATGTACCATCACACAATCACACAAACCAGTGGATTGCTTACCGCTATCAACTAGACTTGTGTGTGTGTGTGTGTTTATGTGTTGTGCTTGTGCGCAGTCAACTCTGTATGTGTCCTCTCGCAGAGAGCTGTCACAACCACAACATCTAAAGGGAATAATTGTCTTGTGACGCTGTCAGGCTATGTTGCACAACTGCTCTGTTTCCTTAGTGATAAAAAAAAGTAAATGTATGTTTAATGCCACGTTTGCACTATCAATATGGTGCTGTATTGAACAGATTGGTATGAGTTAGCATGGATAGTGCTTGTGTTTCAACTGGTACAGGGAAAACTTTGATGTAGATGACGACTCTGAATTGCCAGTTTGCAGTTTTTTAGCTCCTCCCATGTGTGCTAGGTACCACTAATTCTTAGGGTTTACCAAGAAGGTGACGGGTACCTCGGAAAGGTGATGGCTTCCTGTGCTGTCCTGGACCTCATAGTGGAACTTGATTGCATTATGCCCATTTTTCTGTTCATCAACTAGGCATGTAAAACTAATTAATTTTATCTGACAATTATCGACAATCGTGGCTTTTTTAGAGCTTAACAACGAAATTGCACACCCGTCATTTTCAAAACAACAACGAAAGTGACACCGGATCCCATCATGCAGCCAACACAGGCAAACAGTGGCAAACGACAATAAAATAATTAAAATGCTACTTGTATAAACATACGAATTATGCGGCGAGTTCAGTGTTGTTCTCTTTTTCCACCCTGGGTGTCCTTGATGTCCCATGCATGCTATGTGGCTCTATGCCTTCTCTGCTGTTTACTGCCAACAGCAGTAAACAGACCTTCGACTTAAATGCGGCATCATGAAATCTGTGTTTGTTTTCCATAACGATCCATGAGGGATTTGTAAATAAATAACGGTTGTAAAAATCTCCGTGCCATAGTCTACGCTACGTGCCGTCCAGGTCCGCTTCCGGTGCAAAGTTTCCCAGGACATGCCTACCACATAGCTCTGACCTGGAGGCGGGCGTGTGTCCTGCGCGCCCATCTTGGATAGCATCGGGGCGACGGGCCTTCAAATGTGAAAAAACCCCAAAACAGAATAGCCGCACCGCCTCATAAGCCACATAGCTCAAAGTGAGGGGAAAAAGGGAAATAAATGGAGGGTACTCCATGGTAGGTATACACACACATTGAGCCTGCAGCTTCACAGTAAACATGCCTCCTCATGTTGTTAGTGAATACAAAAAATATGTAAAAAAAAAAACAAAAAAAAACATGCTTTGTCATATAGACATTAAATGTAAGGTGTGCGTTGTTGGATGAAAACAAAACACATTAAGTGCAGTTAAAATGTATTAATTTATTTGTAGCTACTCACCCCCTTATGAACAAACTAAAAACCGCAGCTTTGAAACTGCAATATATTGCAATGGAGGAAAAAAACTACATTTTTAATTTGCAGCAAAACCGTACAGGCCTGCTTCAGACCAGCTTTAGCTGGTGATCCAGCAAAGACCAGCTATGATAAGCTGACTTCAAACCAGCTAAGAAAAGCTGAGTTCAGCTGGCTTCAGACCTTACTTACTTCTTCCGCTACATCCGGGATCGGTTACTGGGGGCAGCAGCTTGAGCAGGGAACCCCTGATTTCCCTCTCTCCGGCTACTTCTTCCAGCTCCTCCGGTAGGAACCTAAGGCGTTCCCAGGTCAGCCGGGAGACAAAGTTTCTACAGAGTGTCCTGGGTCTTCCCGGGGCCGCCTGCCGTTGGGACATGACCTGAATGCCTCCCAGGGAAGGCGTCCAGGGGGCATCGTAATCATGCCAAGTTCAGCTGGCTTCAGACCAGCCTGCGCTGGTGAACCAGCTAAGAATAGCTATCAATATGTTTTTAAGCGGCGCTTCCGACAGCTTGCGGTTGAGGGCGCTATGCCCTTAAGGCACTGGGTGCTCTGCTTTCGGTAAGGGTTGAGCCACGAAGAAGAGTATGGCTAACTGGCTAACGGCTAACACCTGTGGCTCACTCTATTTACCAGCAGGCATTGTCTTGGATCCCGAGGCTGAGTATCACCTTTTACCTAATCCAACGGTTAAATAACTCGGCCTCAACCATGCGGTTATGGTTTTCTGCCGACAGTTAACGCTAAAGACGCTTTTCCACTCTCGCCTGTTAGTGCGTAGCTCTCTCTAGCAGTGGACCATTACTTGCGACTCAAAACAATCCCTTCTCCAATACTTTATTGGATAGGGGCCAGCTACCAATGATTAACACACTCGTCGAGTTGTGGCCGTCTCGAGCCACTACTACTCGTTCGAATTCCATCTGTGTATATGAGGCTAGCTGGTTCACTCGGAGTCGCATCTACGGTTTGTCTGCCTAGAGCTAAATTATTTTCGTGAGTCCAATCCTTACTCACGTTATTCGGCCAGTATCTCTACTGTGAGAGTTCCACAACACTCTCCTTGGGCTTAATGCCAAGTTGGCATTGTATCCAGTTCCACCAAGCACGCAACTTTAACATGCATCCACACATCCAAACTCCTATATTGCATGTTCAATGGCAGTTGTAAACAACTACCAGCAGGAATCATAACACAATAGAGCTGAAACCAATGAATCGATTAATCGATGATAATCGATTATTGAAATAATCTCCAACTAATTTGATAATCATTCATCGGCAGCGATTGTATTGATCGTTTGCAGGTTTGGCCCATCTTACGCTCAAACGTGTTAAATTTGAATATATGTTGTTCCCGATGCCAGTCCCCTTTCCCAGTTTCAAGGCCTTAATACAATGAGGACAACACATAAGCTTGTGTGAAAACCCAATATGATACATCATGATAACGTTTATTATCATGATGATTAACGTTAATAATCGTTCTGATTTTAAAATAAAAATATTATTTAAATCAACCAATTAATCGATTAATCGCCAGTGAAAATGGCTGATTAATCGATGATCAAAATAACCGTTAGTTGCAGCCCTAGCTACCAGGTTAAGTTATTAGTAGCTGGATATTTCACTAGGGGCAAGGATGTCTGTGTGTAATGTTGCGCTCTGTCCCGCGTTTGTGATGCTACAGTGAATATTTCACATGGCAAATGCAAACAATGCAACGACTCACCGGAAAAATAAATAAATAAATAAATAAATTTATATAAATACAAATACATTTTGTTTGGTGGACATAGCATGGCGCACGTTCATGGTTCTCAGCCAATTTTAAACTAGAAGCACTCAGAGATTGCAAACCTGCGCCGTAGTGGTACAAAAACATAGTACTGTTAGTGCTAGCAGTATGTGTGGCAACACATTATCAATGCAAGTGTTCGTAGAGTAGCGTGATTGCTATTGACGCCACCGGCGAACATGCCAACTACATTACTCAGCGGCCCCTGGACCCGGAAGTCTAGTCACGTGACCGCACACCGCTCTATCGGTAAGTTGGTGATTAAATATGTTACGTATAGGCTACAGAAATGCACCCAAATAGAATCACTTTCTTTTGTCATTTCCAACAACTCTGCAAAATTTCATCCAGATGAAAGCAACTTTTTCAGTTACCGAGGGGACAAACCAACGCGGCTAAAAACATAACCTGCTTCGCGGCTACGCCCCGGCGCAGGTAACAACGACCTCCTTCCCAATATAGATAAATCGACATCTATGTGTGGGTTTCAGTAAGAAGGAAGACTGCTGGCTCATTCAATATGAATGAAGGGTAGCCGGTCATCGGATGTTTGGCTTCACACAGTAACAATGGTCCGCGTTGTCCGTTGGCTCAGCCATTATTGGAGCACTGCTCCCTGTTGTCACTGCTCACAGCCAACTATGATGTCACTGATACAGCAGCTGACACCTAGCATGTTAACTCTTTCAGCGCCACAGACTTCAATAGACGTCGTTCACAGGAGAACACATACTTAACGGCCAAAGGCGGTCAAAAGACGATTTTAGAAAATGTAAAAAAAAATGTATCGCAAATTTTCCCAGAAAGTTGTGTTCTGATCTCAGTTGTGTAGAATATTTGGTAGTAGTGTTTGCGTTCTTTTGCATGTATGTGCGTAGTAGGGCTGTCAACTTGTCAATTTTCTCTTAAAATGGGATTCAAAATTTGAATTATTTTAAATGAGATAATCAAATATTTGGCTACCGGTACTATGATAATCATAACTCATAAGCACACACAAGGAAAGCAGGGCTCTGTGGAACCTGCCGAAGGGAAGGGGGGTAAAAGGAGGTGTGGGTGATGGGTGGGATAGGCAACAATGTTCCTAGCTCTCTATCTGTTCCTAGCCCTAAATCAGCTACGTCTCATTTAATTCCACTTAATATTATTTTTGTACTCATTCATTCATTTAGACAGGGATATTGCGCATTAATAAACATGTGATTTTACAAGTCCATGTAAATGAATCAGAGTTAGCCAAAGGCTAATTTCCCCGCTATAGCCCTTGGGCAGCTTAAATTGTGTGGATAATAAAACCATTCATACAAAACATACATGACAAAAACAACAAACAATTTAACAAGCAACAATGGTTATACGTTTGGCTTGGCTGAATTTGCAGGTCAGGTAGTCGTTTCCTTTATAAATGATATACTGTATATACCACACCCTCTAATGGAAGATCAATCTAATAAAACATCAGACATCCACTGTTGTGCACATGACACATGCACACAGATGTCATTGTTTAGACAGCTGCTCTGCTACATCAACAGACTGCTGCATCACTGGCCCGGGTTACCGTGGCAACCGCTGCCTTGATCTGTGGTATCGGAGGAGGAGGATGCTGGTCCTATTTTGGACCGCTCAGCGTCATCCCTGTCCTTGGGGAGATCTCCATGGAGAACTCTCACTGTCGCCCACTGACTTTCTCTCACCCTCACTCACTCTTTCTCTCTACCTCTCTCACTCGCTCTCTCTCTCTCTCTCTGTCTCTCTCTCTCTCTCTCTCCCTCTGTCAATCATTCACACACACACACACACACACAAACAAACACAGGGCTGGGTAGTAATGTGCTACTTCTAATCAGATTACAGCAATCAGATTATATAACTAAATAATAATAATACTTAATAATAATAATAATAATAATAATAATAATACATATTGAACACACACATACTCACACACAGACCAGTGTAGTGAAAGGTAAAAGGTATGTAAAGTATGCATAAAAACACAGCTATAACACACAAGCATGTCCATCTTTTTAAAACACAGACCATTGGACCATCCAGTCAGAGTCCACTAGAAATAACTCCTGACAGCCAATCAGAATAGAAGTGTTCATGCTGAAGGAGCACTCACTGTGTGTGTGGTGTGTGTGCGTGGGCATGCATGACATGTGAATGAAAAGAACAGGCGAGTGAAATAGAAGACAGCAGAGAGAAATTTGTGTGTGGGTTTGTGTGTGTGTGTGGGTGTATGTGTGTGTGTGTGTATGAGTGTTATAATCAATAACGTACAAAATTGCTGACTTGATTGAAGTCCTATGCAAAAGTAATATAAAATCAATGTAATCCCTCACTTTACTTTTCAAATAATAGGATTAAGCTTCTGATTACAATTGTTTTATTATTATTATTATTATTATTATTATTATCATTATTATTAATAATAATACTCAAGTAATACCAAAGGGAAAATTATATACACATTCAATGTGGGGTTCAGTGTCTTGCCCAAGGACACACAGGCATACAGACTATCAGAGCCGGCATTTGAACCACCAACCTTTTCGGTTACGATCCTCTGCTCGTTGGAACGGCCACTTTACCAACCAAGCTACAGTCAGCCCCCAATCAGTAATTTGTAGCTGCAAGGGATTAATTTTGTTAACGTTATTTTTTGGGCCCAAGATCCATTTTTCATTCTTTTTTGAGAGAGATAGTGACAGGATTAAATCGGAAACTGGGATGAAGAGTCGGGGGGAGACATTGCAGAAAAAACGGAGAAGGGATTAGAACCTCAACCTGCGCCACTGTTCGACCTCTGCGGCGCTGTATAACCACTCTGCCACCTTAACAAGTAACCTTCCCATGTGTTTATGCATGAATCGGTGTGAATGTGTGTGTGTGCGCTAGTGAATATCTTATCTGCTATCGTATATATGATATGATTTTGTGCATAGTACATTGATGGGACTATGTGTGTGTGTCTCTCTGTGTGCCTTTTCTCTGCTCAGGGCGCATTTCCCCTTTAAATGCACGCCACAGAGCCCAGACAAAAGATTTGCTGGTCATTCACTAGAATACAGGCCTTGTATGTGTGTGTGTGTGTGTGTGTGTGTCTATGTGTGTATTCATGTGTACACTAAACATGCATGCCAATGTTACCGAACCATGGAATCAAAGGGTGTGTGTGTGTGTGTGTGTGTGTTTGTTTGTGAGAGAGTGTTTATGTGTGTGTGTGTTTGTGTGTGCCTGTGTGTGTGTTTGTCTGTGTGTGTCTGTGTG
>OMKY01232249.1:6695-22929 GCA_900302395.1 Bregmaceros cantori | reverse complement strand
TGTGTGTGTGTGTGTGTGTGTGTGTGTAGCCGACAGTGAGAAATGTTGGGAAAGAGGTAGATAGCCGAACATGGCAAGAGATTGCGGCAAAAACGTGTGGATTAAGCTCACGCTGGGGAAGTGAGATAGATAGATTGCTAGGATGTGATAAAGAGACAGAGAGAGAGACAGGGAGAAAGAGAGAGAGAGGAGGCGAGAGACAGAGAATGTGTATGAGAGAGAGAGAGAGAGGTAGGTAAAGTGCTACACGTCGTGCATACAGGGGCTGTGTTTGTATTGGGGGCACAGTGGTTTCGACGGTGTTTTGAGTGTCCCAGATTTGCCAGAGCTCCCACTGGGGCCGGCTGGTGAATAGTAGTCATACAGTTAGGATGGTCTGCAAAACACAACCACAGAAGAGGTCATTATGATGCAGTCCAGGGTTAACCAAACTGCTGTTCATTAATCAATTATATCTGGTCTGTTAGGTTAGGTTTTTATTTATTTTATATGGACATCACATGATACATTGGACAAACCAGATGCACTGAATGAGTGTTTATAGCACAAGCGCTAATTTTCAACACCTGTCCACAGGAGGCGCTACAAGTTAGAACCCACTAGTGGGAACATTATAGACAAATATACAGGTACAAGGAATCCAAAGATAAACTAGCATCAATTAAAACATAAAATCAATCAATACTAAAGGAAATACAAATATATACAATAATCGATGAAGGCATGTTTTTAGAACCTGTTTTTAGAACATTTTATGTATTGCATGTAGTCTGTCCCTGCTCATAGACCTATGCGTGGATTGAGTAACCTGCTCTTAAAGGCCGCCGTATTGATGTGTTTATATGCAGAAAATGAAATGTGTGTCCGCCTAGGGCGGCCAGATGTCCCGAAAAATGTGGGACAGTCCCGAAATCTGAGCTTTTGTCCCGAATCCCGAATCTGGCTGTGCGTGTCCCAAAATTTAAACTTCTACCAAATAATAACTTTTAAAACCAGGTGCACATCTCAAACTATTTGTGCAGGCCCAAATATGTAAAGTGGCTGCGTGCCGCCCCGCTACGATGTATCTGTTTTGTTATCTTTCTGACATTCGAATTCCATTCGATTGCAACATTAAGCGCAAACAATGACCGGCGCAAATTTTCACTTTCACTGACAAATGAAAATAGCGACATGGCAGATCAAGAGTATGTGAAAGAGTATGTGTCACCCTAGTCCCGCCCTAAGGAAAAGTGCATCCAGTGTCTGTATAGCAGCCTGTGTAGAGCATTGGAGTGAAGCAAACGGGCCGAATTTGTCACTCAAAACGCACACAATTTACTTGGTTCAGCCCAATCTGCAACCGATTACACATTATGCTCTCCACAAATACCATTCTAAATTACTCACATATCTGGTCACATGTCCTTCTGGACATGTCACAAATTGTGAGTGTGTGTGCCACAGCTCTGCATGAGAATAGCACACCCCACGATCCCTTTTTAATCACTATATTTAATCATTATCTTATAAACACCAACACCACTTCAACTCCACTATTTTTCAATTTAATATTGGATTATTGTCAGCATGATTTTAGTGTTATTGTTTTTTGTTGCACACTGTCCTAAGCTCCCTTGCACGAGCATCTAGATCTTAGCACTCTCTATGACTCCGTGTCATCCATCTAATGCTTGGTTTATGGATGACCACATTTGGTTATTCAATTATCACTAATTAACGAATTGGTTGTCAACTAATCATTATCTAATCACTATTTTCAGTGCTGCAAGGTCATATGGTGCAGGTTGGAGCCAATATGTGTTTTGTTTATATGACTGCTATATCGAACAGCTTATTGTATTTTACTTTATTTTGAATGAATAATAGATTTTGGCAACGTCAAATTATTCGTTTTGGATATCATGCGTGTTCATCTTTTCATTCATGAAGAAACTGAGTACTGCTGCTCAGTAACTGAACATTGAACTAAATGAAATAAAGATATATTGCACGATTTTGTTGCACGCGTCAAAACTAAGTCAGTGCGCTACTACGATATTATGGACCTCTGGACGAGAAGGAGCCTTATTCATTAATATAGCAAGCATGCAAGGGCAGAATAATTGAGATTTGTTGATCATAAATTAATAAAATTAAATATAATTGCTCTGTTAGTCGATTAATCGATTTATTTATCATAATTTTGAGCAGACTAGCATTAGAAAACGTTCTGCAAAGTTATTTTTTCTAACAATTAGTCATGTGAGGGCTAGAACTGTGTACACTGATGTCTAGTCATTTGACAGCTGTAATTCTATGAATTTAGGATCCTAACTTTTGAAATTATAAGCGCTATTACAGCGGCCGCAGGTGGGGTACAGTCTGCACAGTTCTGACCAGCATAATCAGCGTTGACACATGCCCCCTTCCTAGCTGTGGCTGCCCTCCAGCCAGCCCCTGTATGCCTTTTTTTTTCCAAGGCGAGCACTCAACGGGTCCGTTATCATTTAATTAAACTTGACACCTTTAGTGCGGCTATGAATAAGCCCGTCTAAGAGTAAGAAGGGGGGGGGGGGAGTGCTTCCTTAAAGAAGTCGAAATAGCTTCACATCGCACCTCTGAAGTGACTGAAGTCTGGTCGGAGGTGATTCAAGTTGTTAAGACACGGGTCACATTCAGGTTCAGATTCAGGTCACTTTCAATTCTGGAATGAGTGACTGAGTCATTTTTGCTTAAGAATAAAATCCAGAATTTTTTAATTATTATTGACTTTAAAATTTCTGTAATTAAGTAAAGAGACCTCACTCTTGGGAATTTGATAATTATAGTTTTATAATTAAATAACTTAATGAATTGTGTATATAATTGTATAAATATATTTAATATATATCTAAATATATCCAAATAACCAATTATAATACAAAACCACAGTGATTCATCATGTTGACATACTTAATCTGTTTGTTTTTTTTTCAATTCTATTCAATTTCAAATACATTTTTGCACAGCCCTAGGTGTGGAGAATGGGCACACAATCATTCTATACTAGCCTACGCAGTTGCCTATCTCTGGCGGGGTCCGACCTGTAGATCGAAGGTTCTATAGACCGTTCACAAAGCCGAATGGGGCCACTCCCCACTCTCTCTCCCTTGCATTCTTTCTGGGTTATGGTTAGAGGTTAGGGGTTAGATCAGGGGTTTGGGTTAGAAACTTCGGTCTATAGACCATTCGGTTTGAAGCACCTTCGGTCTACAGACATGATCCCACTCTGGCTACCATGGTTGGCAAGATTACTACAGCTGCAACAGATTAATGGGTTAATCAATGTTAATCGATTAATTGCCTCTTGATTCAATTGCAATCTAGATAACATATTTCAAAATGTGCCTGCAAAATTTGTATTTTTTGTGTAATATGATTACTGAAATCTGATTAGATGTATATTCCGTTACACAACTATGCAGGCTACACCCTATGCGATTTAATAATGGGGTATATTCTAATATTGGATAGGAGACTCGTGCATTAAAGCCTCTAGGCTGAGAAACTGTTTCTTACCACACACAGTGATTCTATTGAACGCAACCGGTAGCCCTGCTTGATATGTTGACATGTTACATGTGTTGATTCTATGCCAGTGCCACTTTATAACTTATGTGCTTTTCTTTCTTTTGTGTTGACCTAGTTTATTGCCTGTTGATGTTGAGAGAGTTGCTTCATGCCCAACTAAAATTCCATGTGTGTGTTCTGCTGTCATGTATATGCAATACGGTGAATTAAACTTAATCTTGAATCTTGACACAAGCACTGTTCATTAAAACACATGCAGAATTGTAGCCGATGACACAAGTTGAACATGGTGTCAAGAGAAGCGCGAGACATCTGAACTGTCACGGTAGCCGCACAACATAGCTTATCACCAGCAGTGATCAGCACATGGAGATTACATGTATATGGACGAGGGGAAAAAAGCCTGCAGATAGAAAATGAGAGTGTGCAGAAGGCAAACAGACAAAGAGATAGATAGATAGAGAGGAAGCGAGTGAGTGAGAGAACGGGAGAGAGAGATTGATAGAGAGGAGGTGAGAGGGAGAGACGGAGACAGAGAGAGAGAGATAAAGAGGGGAAAATGCTGGACTTGAATACCAATATTATTCACGTATATACAGTACATCACCCTGAAGGATTATCAACAGCTTTATTTGTAACGGAAACGACATAACATTACATAACATAGCATTCTGTTTTTAACAGCCTCGAGTCGACCGACTGCTCATCATCAGATGAACTCGCATCAAGTGTAGAGAAAAGGAGAATGATAACGAAAAATGGCTACTATTACTTAGAATATTACTAAAACAATGATAACATTGTAGATATAATCTACTCTCCATGCTCCGACCCCAAACATGGAACACACCTGCACACCATCACATCATCAGCAGCAAGATAAACAATAACATAATTAACAAAAATATCTGAATGACAGACATGTCACCACAATTAATCTCCTGGTAGATAGTTCAAATACAGAGTCTTGATACTGCTAAATTTGTTAATACCCAAACTATCCAGCGAGAGGCACGATTGTCACTTTTGGAAAGTGAAACTGACACAAAGTGTCATGAGCCCTGATCATTTGAAAGAAATATGATCAGGGCCCAATCACCAATCAACATATCACACCCTTTGTGTGTGCGCGTGTGTGTGTGTTTGTGACTAGAACCAGCTCGAGGGGTTCAGAACCTGACCTTCACGATACACAATTAGAGTATACAGGCCGAGTTTCTCAACCCCCGCATCCGCCACGGCTGTTGATACCCCAGGGCATATAAACGGGCCGACGACTGTCTGAACCAATGCCTATGAGTGTCGGTAGGAGGCCCATAGCATAGTTAGACACCAGTCAACCTCTGGGTAGACACACCTTAATCCTTGTTCACCCTGAGCACAGTGAGCCACCTAAGGAGACACACCCCTCCAATGGAGAAGACAAGCAAAGCAACATTTTGACCTGATGCTGGTCCTACCACACTGAATTAAAAAACATAACATTACATAACATAGCATTCTGTTTTAACAGCCTTGAGTCAACCGACTGCTCGTCATCAGATAATTCGCAGCACAGTGAGCCACCTAAGGAGACACACCCCTCCAATGGAGAAGACAAGCAAAGCAACATTTTGACCTGATCCTACCACAATGAATTAGAAAACATAACATATAACGTACCTTTGGACACCACCACCCCACACAGGTCAACACACAGTATGCACGTGTATGTCTGAGTGTACATGGAACCCGCGTGAGGTCTTACCTTACCTGTACGCATAGACTTTGCACGTAGAACAACAACAGCAGTGGTTGTAAGCTGGGCACACTAGTCTTCAATCCTGCTGACGATGGGGAGTCCTCTTCCTGTTTCCTGGTTTCAGTAGTTGATACCTCACTGTTAGAATCCAGTCCTGGCAGAAGAAATGAAAATTAAAATATACAATTCCTACATTTAAATATTATACTTATTTTTTAAATGCAATTATATATATATTTAAATGATGTCACCAGCCTGTCACGGTTCGGCAACAATGTGTCCCGGATGGCATATCCCCACATCGTTCGTGGGCTGCACATCAACCTCCACCAATAACCTCCACTAGCTTGCTCCACTACGTACTTACAGACTGTACACGTGCTGGAAGCAGCAGTCTAACCGACTGCTCCACAGAGCCAGCAAAAAACCCTTTTTTTTTAAAAAAACCCCTATTCTCACTATTTTCAGCTTTATTCACAATTAGGTGAAAAGGGGCGAAGGAGAGCGAGGAGACATGTGGCAATGCTGTCGGTGAGGGGAAAGCAAACTCACAACTCTGTGTGTGTACATGTTGTAGTCTTAACAGACTGAGCTACACACACAATACAATTTTAAGATAAATTCTAAAAACAACCAGGAGCCAGTGCATTTGACAGAAAGAAGATGAGCAGCTGCATTTTGTACTACCAAGAGGACCTTTCTTTTTTGGATGGAAGCGCCATTTTCCATTTTTATTGACAGGGTTAGTGTAAAGGGGGACGAAAGAGTAGGGAAGCAGACCTGCAGCATACTGATGGGGAAGCGATCCCACAACAGCTGTGTGTGCCGTGAGACCAATCAGTGCCCCCTTGCGCTCCTTGCATGTGTTGATTCCATGCCAATGCCACTTTATATCTTATATGCTTTTCTTTCTTTTGGGTTGACCTTCTTCATTACCTGTTAATCTTGAGAGAGTTGTTTCACGCCCAACTAAAATTCCCTGTGTGTGTACTGCTGTCATGTATATGCAAGGTGACGAATTAAAATTAATCTTGAATCCTGAATGTTGAAAAGGCACTAGACTGTATGGGGCTGGGCGCAGCGGTCTAGCCCACCATGCCACAGAGCCAGTACCCACCAAGTGAATCCTCACGAATAGTGGCTCTGAAGAGTGCCATCCCGCTCAGTCGGGTTCTCCCATGTTTTAAAACGTACTCACCCGCCCTCCCACATTTAAACTGTTTACCTCTCCAGGAGCAGGGGGTTCTCGTCCGCGGGTATGGCCGCTATTCCTACATAAATCTGGCGCACGCCATAATCTTCACGGCCCCATTCAATATAAACCACTGATGCCATGTATCGTTTGCTTGTTCGTTCTGTTCCTTGCCTCTGCATCTGTCCCAGTCAGTTTCTTGCAGGCGATCCACTTGAACGATTCCCCCACCCCGTCCAGGTACAGCATGGAGGACACCTCATAACCACGGGCCATCTAGTACCAAGCGAGGCACCAACCTCTTACTGCGCAGATCCCCCATTATCTGCTCCAGTCGGTTGCATGCTATCGGTTGCTCCTGCTCATTTCAAGTTCTGTTGTCTCTTTCAATGTCCATGAATACATTGAAATTGTTTGCTTGCACGTCAATAAATCGGTTGATGGGCTTCAACCCTTACTGTTGTGTGTGCGCATTATCATTGTCCGTGAAGTGTTCACGCCAGTGGCCTTGAAGAAATGGAAGTCACTCGGCCACCACCTGTCTGCCTCCAACTTCAGCAGCAGATGTCAGATTCAAAGGCAGCACGGTCATGGCTTTCAGGGCTGCTTTAAAGTTTAAACAACAAACTTACAAATTGCGGGAGACAGTAGAATGTTAGGGGTGGGGTGTAAACTGGGGCTGCAACTAACAAGTATTTCAATAGTCAAGTAGTTGCTGATTGTTGAAATGATTCAAAAAATGTATTCAAATGGAACAGCAACACACACAGATTAGTCTTGTCAACCTAAAACATTGTCAATTAATTAACCCAAACATCTATAACAAATGTACAATGAATTAAGTACAATTAACGTGCTGTCAATTTGAATTTCTGAATTTTGGAACCAAATCCCAAATTTGTTTGGGCCAATTGGAAGTAGCGTGAGCTAAAACATCTGGTAGAATTCCTTGGCAATTATCGTTTATTATTAAAGTTATTTTTTTGGCTGCAAGCAATGTTTTTCATTCTTTTATTGGGAGATGGTGACAGGATTAAATCGGAAACTAGGATGAAGAGTCGAGGGGAGATATTGCATGACAATGTTCCAAACTTCCAACAAGGTAGGCTATAATATGCCATAATTTGCAACATTTCAGTAATTCCACTGATATTCAAAAAACGTTATTGAACGTTAAATATTTTCTGTAAAGGTTCTGTAAGGCAAATATTGTCAGATAATATCCGGTTACCACATAGTGGTTTCTCACCCAAGCTTACTTGTTATAATTGTTGTAATATTTGTGCTACTGTTGGGCTGTCAAAAATATTTGTACTAACAATTAATCCAATAATATGTTCATTTTTTTTATATTGAAAACGTTTTTTGTTCTAAGCTATTTTTGGGCCCAAGCACAGTTTTTCATTCTTCATTGAGATAGATAGTGACAGAATTAAATCAGAAACTGGGATGAAGAGTCGGGGGGAGGTATTGCAGAAAAGCGGACAGGGCATTTGAACCTGCGGCATTGCTCGACCTATGGCCAGGGGACGCCCTCTCTAACCACTCAGCCACCGCGCGCCCCTAATATTGAACACTTTTTGATGTCCCACCATCTCCACTTATTGTAGACTGAGCACTAACATTTCTAATTTAATATTACCATGGAAGAGTCTACTCTTCTGTGAAAGCTTATAACATATTGTTTTTCACCCACGCTAAATTATTATCCATATTGTATGGTTTGTGTTGTTGTAGGGTTTACAGCGTTCAATATCCAAGAGAACGGGTAGCGCCATGACACTAGGAATGCCAACTGGTATTACGGGAACATTCAACACATTTGAGCGGGTGACCAATCAAAACGATTGATCACTGCCAATTAATCAATTATCAGATTAAATAATTGATTATCATCAATTCATCGATTAACCGATTGCAGCTCTAGTATACCGTGACATCATTTCAGGCTATAAAGCCAAGCTCTAATACATAACAAAGAGAAATATCAACCTTGACACAAATCATTCCTGGAACCTTTCAAAAATGTTTCCACAAGTTCCTCCTGTCAAGCAGATTTATGGGAAAATTTGATGACCCCCTTGGATCCATTAAAAAATGAACAGACCATGACTAATTTAAAGAAGCTTGCAAACATGAATTAATTACGGGCTGCAGAGCCTTCGTGAGTTTAGACAAAGCAACGTCCCCAAAGGCTCCGTACCCCTGGGTGCTTTGAACACACAAAGAATGCTAAAAACACATCTGTTCAGCACGAATTATCCACCAGCCGGTCTGACACTAGGGAAGAGGAAAACAAAAGAGAGAGGGAGAAGTGGTGAGAGCAAGATAGAAATATAGATGAGGATACAGATGAGATAGATTGATTGAGAAAGAGAGAGACTGAAAAGAGAGAGAGAGATATCGGACGCAAGATAGATGGAGAGAAAGAAGGTGGAGAGAAAGTGAAGAGAGAGAGTGTGACCGAAAGAGACGGAAAAAGAGAGCGAGAGAGAGACAGAGTGAGTGAATGAGCAAAGAATGGAGAGAGAAACAGAGACAAATAGAGAAAGAGCGAGAGGGAAAAAGAGGGTCTTATCTTCAGGGGGCACAGAAATGGAATGACCTCAATCAGACATTAGAATAACTTTTCTCTCTGCTCACATTTAGTCTGTGAAAGACCTGAGGGCACCCAGGGGGCACCCAGGGGGCACCCAGGGGAGCACTGCGCTCTGTTTACATGAAAAACAACCTCATACTCAACTTGTGTGTTCAAGAAAACTCCCCAGCACCAGGCTGGCAAAACAAGTCTTTTTTTGTCAATTGATTACGGTAATCTGATTACATGTAATCTGATTCTGTTAATCTGATTACATCTGTTATTCATCTATGCAACCCTAGCCTGGCGAGCCAGAACCAACAGATCGCCCATGCACCGCACGCGATTAGGGCGATCATTGGGTCTGGTAAAACCAGGGTCGAAAAACATGTGAAAAAAGGGGTAATCAAATCTTGTTACCCAGTCACAGCGCAGTAGGTGGAGGCATGGAGGCGTGACAACCAAACTCCGTCCACGTCTATCGTCGCCCATACCAAACTGCGCCTACGTTTCATACTACCCGTACAAAACTGTGCCTATGTCTCGATTCGAATATACAGGCGACATCTGCCTGATTTGCCCAGACTCAATGTACCGTCTAGCGGTGTGCGATGCATGGACGAGTCGTTGGTTCTGGCTCGCCAGGCTAATTAAAACCCGTTGATAGACATGATGTTCCAAGCACGACCAATTTGAAGATGAGATTAAGCAATTGTGCATACATGACGGTTTTCATAATACATTTTTGCATTATGTTCCATAAAATGCAATTTACATTTTTTGAAATTAAAACAAGCCATAAAAATTGCCGAATGAAATGAGTCAACATGATTTTGTAATGAGTATATTTTTTGTGTAAATAAATTCAGTTGTTGACAGAAGCAGTAGCTGTAGTAGTATCCCAAAACATTTGGTGCCGACTGCTAAAGGGTGGTATTGTATGCTAAAGGCGATGGAAGCATCAGTAGAGCCCAGAAATATTGTAATGTCAGTCTAAGAATTGGAAGCTGCTGTTCCTGTCCACATTTCCCTTGCGACAAATAATGATAATCTTGAATCTCAATTAACCTACCTTTTATAGAGCAACTGTTATTGCACAAAGGAAAAAGTCAGACATTTTGAAAGATTTTATACTTTATGTGAAATATCTATCGATATCTTAAAATCAAACAACTATTGTGAAAACAAGGCTAAAGAAATTTGGGGCGAATCCATCCACCCAGTCAGAAATTATGGAACAAACAAAAATTTGGCCATCTTGAAGTCACCCATCTATTAAGTTTTGGGCTCTTAACAGGTCATGAAATCTACCCTAGAGCATTAACACACAGATTCTGGGTCAAAACCATTTGTTCAAAAGTTATCGTGCTAACAGCACGACAGACTCTGTGGCGTCTTAATTGATTAAGGCAGAACATTTACAGTCAAATATTTTTTTTTATTGAATAATCATGGTTTCAGCTGCACAGTTCTATTTTTGTGACTTATCATAGCTGATGTTCCAATGCCCGCATAAGTGACCGTGTGTGTCTGCAACCAATATCTACAATAAAACACCTAACCTCCAACACCAAACACACAGACACGGCAGTCTGTAGCAGCTTGGTATATCAGACTCCCCCCCCCCAGAGAATCAGCCAAGGCAGGTGTTGGAAATAAAACATTGTTTGGGCGCTGGCGTCACAGTTCAGCTCACGGTGGAAAAATACATGTCAACCCCCTGAAGCGATACAACACACTTTTATCCTCCTCCATAGGGAAATATGTCATCGCCGGCGACACTTGGTGCTCTGTATGCTTTATTCAAAGGCTGTGACTCTGGTTAAAGAAGAGATCCATATCTTTATTTTCCAATATGGTGCAAGATGGAGAGGTAGCTACAACTATTTATGTTTTTTTCTTTATTCGCCTTAACATGTTTGTGACGATGTCCAAGTTAGGGCTGAATGATTTGCCTGGTAAAAAACACACACACACTTGTTTGTGTGTATATGTGTGTCTGGGTAGTGCATCATGGGTAATTCAATTGGTCGTGGTTCCAGCGTAATAATGCTGGGTGTCAGTATGAGACTGCACGAAACTCGTCTAGTCGGCACTGGCGTCTATGGGCCCAATCTGCTGGGCGCATGCATTTACCGTAGCCTCGACTTAGGGATAGGTTGATTAACCTCTTCCTGATTTGAGGTGGACACGCCCCCAGCGGCATTACATATAGACGAGTTTACAAATTACTGTTAAAAACATAATAATCATATAATTCAGAATTATAATCAATAACATAATACTATTATTACCACCAGAACCTTAGTCATATTTATTTTTAATTATTAGACTTTCTTTCGACGCAAGCACCATTTTCTCATTTAATTGACAGCATCAGTGTAAAAGGGGGATGAGAGAGAGAGGGGACTGGCGAACGTGCAGTATATGACCGTGAGGGGAAGCAATCCCACTGTGCTGCGTGCACTGTGACTACAAGAGTATGTGCGGGGCTGCCTTTCGACGCAGCGTCTTTAACCGCTATGCCACGGGGCAAGACTTTTAATAACTTCACAGTAACAATGGCATGGATGACACAATGTCAATATTTTGATATTATTTTATTCCACCATACAAATAGACCATGATTTGCATGAATGTGGCCATTTGGAGAAGTCTCTGGCTATGAATCCACTCTCTTGTAGATGTGTATGGTAAGATTTATCTGATCTGTGCTACTCAGTTTGTAGTTTGGATACAATCTGCACGATGAGTTATGAATCTCCGCAGTGTTGATGTTCACCTATGGCATGGAATGTTTGAGTGGATGTATGTCGGGTATGTGTGTAATAGGAATGACAAGATGATGTTGCAGATAGGGATAATGTATTTAATGCATTCATTAATGCATTTATTGGTCATTAATTTAACCTTTTGTTAAAGCTTTATGTTTTTCAAGTTTACATTTTATTGACAAGGTTAGTGTGAAGGGGGACGAGAGAGTGGGGAAGCAGAGATAGTTGCCGGTGAGGGGAAGCAATCTCAGGCCACCTGCATGCGCTGTAAAACTAAGCCACAGGCACAAGACTGTATGGAGCTGGATGCAGTGGTCTAACCGACTGCGCCAGTCCCAATTCAACCTTATTTAATTAATATTGTTCTGTACCATCGGTAGCGGGTGTGAAACAAACAAGGGGTTGCTGCAATAAAATGTATTAGAGAAGAAGAAAGATCACCCATCATGGGGGGCGGGATAGTGGGTCAGCAGCAAGAGTGGTAATGGACTGTACATCTACAGACTTAAACAATCACTGCATGCACATTAGTTTGAACGTGGAACACCAACGCGATTAGAACGATCATTGCATCTGGTAAAACCAGGCTTGAAAAACGTGTCAATCAAATCATGTTATCCAGTCAAAACCCATTAGGTGGGACAGGCGACATGGAGGCTACGCCTCACGTCGCCCATACCAAACTCCGCCCACGTCTCGATTCAAATATTTCGGTTCGAGCCAGAAGCAATGACGATTCATTGCTTCTGGCTCACACCTGCATTAAACATGCACATGTTTAATGCAGGTGCACATTTAAGCTGCAACAACCAACAAATCAACATCGTTTTTTTCAAGGGTTCATCGTCCAGCCTTACATCATACACGACCGGGCACTGTTCCTGTCCATGTTAGCACCTCATGCAATCAGATAATGTGGTTTATCAGTCCTCTCCTTCATCAGATTACACACAGACTCTTTGCTGCACTCGGCAGATCTCCTGGTTCATTGGTATGCCTCTTCATCCCCTGCGTTTCAGCTCAGACAAACCCAAAGCTGCTAACACACACACCCCAACCGACACACACACACTATCGACACACAAACACGCACAACCGGCACGCTTAGACAGATGCAACAACGCGCACAACAGACCCGACAGCGAGTAGAGGTGAGAAGTTGTGGGCAGTACTAAATTGGCTTCAATTCAATTGCGGACGATGAAATTGCAGACAGCGGAGAGGGCTATATTGGGAGGGTTGGAAGAGGCTTTGGAGGCAGCTCTAACTGTGCGTTCAGACAGCACTTTGTGGCACAGCCACACGGCTCCAGAACTAATTAAAACTGAACTTTGTAGACGCCACAAGGTGCGGCGCTATGTGATGCCGCACGTTGGGCGCCAGGAGCGAAATTGTCAGCATTGCGTCTT
Source organism: Bregmaceros cantori (assembly GCA_900302395.1). Classification (NCBI taxonomy): domain Eukaryota; kingdom Metazoa; phylum Chordata; class Actinopteri; order Gadiformes; family Bregmacerotidae; genus Bregmaceros; species Bregmaceros cantori. The sequence continues at coordinate 9,683 of OMKY01232249.1, read as the reverse complement.
GTGGACCCCACAAAAGTCATTTCTGTGGCCAATTTGTGCTGTGAGGCAGCGATCGGAGGAGTCCAACTTAGGTGGCTCGACATTGTTGCCTTATCACACTACATTGAATGAATGAATACTTTATTTTGTCAATGTACATTCATAGAACAAAATGTAGAGCCCCAGTCAATGAGAACAATAGACGAGTTCGGGGGGTACTTACGGTCTCTGAACGTCATTTGCGGTGTTATTTACTTGCCGTGTATTTGGCTATCTTTTCAACATGTCTATTCAGTGGGAGCACACACCTACAGGGTTATTTAAATTTGTGGTGGTAACGTGCGGTGTGCTATTCCTCACCCAAATTTTATTGTGCGGATCTGTGACCCACAAACGCATGATTTAATAATAAGTTCAACCCGTTCCAATGTCTCATTCCTTTTGGAACGACTAGTACAAGCAGTCAACCTATTGGTCCAGAAGAGCATGTGACCACTCGGTGAGTAACTTTAAGTCGGATTTTGACTGTATTTCATCAATATTTATGTAAAATGATGAACAATGCAAGGGAAGTGATGTGTAACTGGTCGCAGACCGACATCTAGTGGTCGGATTTTGAATTGGTGAGCATTTTGTGTGTTTTTTGTGAGACACCGCGGTCCGCTACGCCGAGATTAAATGGAACTCATACATGCACCGGAAGTGCGTTTCAACCGGCGGGACAAAATGCCAGCCCCCTGTATTTCGCAGGTAAACTCATCTATACTAATAATAGTATATCAATAAAAAACAATAAAAAAACAACAACAATAAAAACACTTAAAAGACATCAAGGACATGATGAACAACATGTGCAAAGCGTCCTGTGGCACCACAGTAGTCAATTTATGGCGCAACAAAAATCACAAAAGCTTTATTGGTGTTAGCGGAAATGGGTAAATTGCGACGCAGACATTCAGGAAAATTTGGTGGAGAGAATCAAACCCAGAACCAGGGCTTGAAAACGAAATTATTTTTTAAATGTTCCGTTCCGAACATTTCAGACAGGCCTATGTTTAACGTTTTTGTTCTCGGAACTGTTCCGCCACCAAAATATCGGTCCTGAACCGGTTTGGAACATTTTGTTCGTTCTTAAAGTTCCTTAGAGAGTGAAATGTTAATTTTAGATATACTGTTAATACAAAATATATTTGGTGGACTTTCACACTTCAGTGCAACTGTATTAGCATGAAATTACATTCGCGTGAATTAGCGCCATTACATTCGCTTCCTCGTCTGTCCACAAGATGGAGCCCCAGATGAAGTTGGACGCATGCACAACCGGAAATAGTCTCCCAGACATAGGATATGTTCAAATATATAGAGAAAAGAAAATAAATATTGTTTTTTAACCGGTTTCGTGGATTTCATAATGTTCCGTTTCTGTTTCAGTTGAATAAATATGTTTTTAGTTCCCGTTTCCGCTCCTCATATAATTCTGTAAAATTCTGTTCGTTTTCGTTACTTAAACCGGTTCGGAGCCCTGCCCACGACTCACTGTACGATTGAGGTACACGTGCTTTCGAGCAATCTACCCAACTGACTGAGCCACCAGGTAGTACTGGTCTGGGAGATTTGTAATGTGCACAGTAGGGATGTCAATGATTAATTGGTTATCAATTAGGGTGGATTGCCCTAAAGTGTGCCACTGCACATTGTGGGACATCTATGCTCCAGAGGCTCTGACTCCTCTCTAAACTAATGAATGTCAGTAAAACTATGGTAAAAGCAAACTATGGTAATGTGTCTAACATTAAGTTCAACACTACGTTTCACTGTCGCACCTCTTGCAACCGACTGTCTCAAATTAGGAAGCTGCCAAAAAGGGCCCACATTAGGGAAATCCACCCTGACCAATTGAAAACATTTAATCAATTAATGTTCTTACCAAAACAATTAATCAAGAATTTGTACTAAGGCTGAACGATAAACCGCAAAAGTAGGTTAACCGCGGTGCGCCCCCTTGCGGTTAATAGACCGCGAGGGTTGCAGTTTTAATCGCAGTTTCTTGTCTCCCGTCTTAAAAAGAATCCACATGCACGCCGTGCCTTTAAGTGCAGCGCCGCACTTAATGTATTTCTGTGGTGTGTGTGTGTGTTTTAAAGCTGTCTTGCTTGTGCGTTCGTTAGTTTTGCTAAAATTTTATTGACGACGGCAGCATCCAACCCTCGCCCCTCGCGGGTTGACAGATGGTTACAGAGTCACACACATTAGAGGTGGACGACTTGTCGGACACGGCAGCGAACGTTTTCTTTCCCCCTATACGAATCCCTTCCCCTCGCCGTCTCTCTCCGTCTCTCCCTCTCTCGTTCTATCGCACGTTGTGTACGGCTTTGTTACATTTACTAATAATTTAAACATTTAAAAGAATGACAGATGGTTAGAGTAGCCGACATGTCTGGAAGTTTAACAACGCTGCATTGAGGAAGCGATCTAATGTTTACGGATACGCGGGAGGTTCGCTGCTATTCCACACGTAATGCGGCCACTCTGTCAGTTTCTGCGCTTCCAGCCTGATAGTGATACACAACGGAGAGTAGCGCGGCTGTCTGCGGTACACGGAGCTGACGCGCTCTGTTCTAAAGAATGAATAAAACCCTTTTATTTTATTCAACGTACTTTTCTTTTTCATATACTTCTTTATTGAAGTTTGCAAAATTGTTTTTTTAGTAACATAGGTCTGGACGAATTTGGGGAGGAGAATATCGATGCTTTTTTTCATTTATAATTGATTTGATTTTAATATATACTTTTTACTTCCTAGCCCTAATTTGTACTACAAACCAGGTATGCTGCCCCACGCTGTCCACGCTGCCCCAACTAAGTAGACTCTCTTGCTTCTGTCCTCCCAATAGCTTCAAGAGCATTATGGAATTAAACCCCATAATAGTATTATTAATATTATTACCACACTAATTTGTTAAATAGCCACCTTGTTGATAACTTATTTTGTCATACAGATTTTATGTA
>OMKY01232240.1:12619-22708 GCA_900302395.1 Bregmaceros cantori | reverse complement strand
TGCCCAAGAAGACTTGAACGACGGACGAGGTTGCATCTCTGATACACACACACACACACACACTACATACCTGTACTGTACGTATGCTTGTGCATATACACACACACAAGCATACACACACACAAGACACGCACATACACAAGCTTTTACATACACAAGACACGGAAAATATTGTTCATTTATTGATAGTTCATTAACAGACCAATGGAATATAATCAATTCATTTACTGCCAAACAATTGAGGGGAAAATGTGTCCTACACCTACAACACATTTAAAGCCGGTGTGTAAGTATAAGTTATTTATTTATCTAAACAATAAGCATGTGTTTGTTTTTTTGGTGAGACAACACTTCTTCAATAGACATTCTGGCAAACAATGGGTTGACCCAATTTTGTCATCCCCACATTAACACACACACACACACAAACACACACACACACACACACACACACAGGGTTGGGAGGGGTTACTTTTGGATTACCTTGTAGAAATGTTTTATTTCTATAAAATTATTAGCCATACACTGCAGGTGTTCAGATCATAATATAGCCTGAAACCACTCTGAATATCATACATTAAAAAACATTTGGAACACATGGAGTTATTGGTTAGAATTATTTGATTCAAGTGTTTTTAAAGTAATCCAAATGTTGGTCCTATGTTGGATTACTTTTGGATTACTCAAAATAATACAATAAATAAAATCATACAGCAAATAATTAAATACATCATGCTTCTAAATTTATTTAATTCATGATGAATTCTACTTATATTATGATTTGAAGACCTGCAATGTATAGTCAATCATTTAGTATAAATAAAACAAAAAGTAATCCAAAAGTAACCCCTCCCAACCCTACACACACACAACAACAACAACAAATATAAAGAATAGGGTGTCTACTTCCCATGAAAAATTGTGCTTTGACTTTTTTTCCATACTAGGAATGTCTGACAATATCTTTAGCATTTTGGTAACACTCTTTGGCACACAAAGAGTTAACCAAATTCTGTCATCCCTTCTAGACACACACAGACACACAACAACGTGCTTAACTGCTGACTTACTTTGTGAATTTGGCGTGTGCGAGGGCCCTAGTGCGGAGGGAGAAACAGAGAGTATGTGAGGACACCAGATCACATGTTTTGATAAGCATCCGCAGAGACGCGCGCGGAGACACACACACACACCACACACACACACACACCACACACACACACACACACACACACACACACTCCAGCAGCTCTGGTTAGGGGAACAGAAAGCATGGCCTGTATCTGACAAGGATGACAACAACCACCAGTTTTACATGCCGAGGCTAATCAGATAAACGGGTTGTAATCCGCTCACTGTAATAATCGGGTTAAGTCATTTCCATGCACAGTGTGAAGGGTGTGATGACAGCAGAGCAGAAGTTAGACGGACTAAATCACATCTTTTTTTTTTACGTTTTTTTTTTTTTCATTGAGAGAGATAGTGACAGGATTAAATCGGAAGCTGTGATGAAGAGTCAGGGGGAGACATTGCAGAAAAGCCGGACAGGGGATTTGAACCTGTGGCACTGCTCGAGGTATGGTCTGGGGGACGCGCTTTCTACTCAAAGTATCCCACAATGCACCGCAAAAAGTAGTGAGCATCCATGTACCATAGACGAAGCAATATGACCCACAATGCATTGAGAGGCAAATTAAAAATGACCTGAACTCGGGGGCGCGCGGTGGCCGAGCGGGTACGGAGCGCAGACCGCAGGTGCCGCAGGATCAAATCCCCTGTCCAGCTTTTCTGCAATGTCTCCCCCGACTCTTCATCCCAGTTCCGATTTAATCCTGTCGCTATCTCTCTCAATAAAGAATGAAAAACGGCACTTGCGCCCAAAAATAGATATTTACTCTTCCATCAAAGTTAACTTTTCTTCCTGGAAGGTCAGAGAAGATTTTACTTTCTGTTTTCGTGAACCGAAGAATGCATTGTTCTCACGCTCTGGAAATAACACTGGACGCTGACTTTTCAAACTCAACTACGCCCGGCTTCCGTCTACCTGTTGCACAATATATGGGAAACTGTGCTCTATGGAGGTTTCAATTATATCTTAGAGGAGGTTTAGAAGACTGATTAGCCAAGATCCGCACAAAGGTTTAATATAAACTACTATTGAGCAAATAAATATTTTAATAAGCAAGTATTGTGAAGCAATCAATCCATCAACTATTCGAGCCATCAAATAAAATCATATTTTTCCTAAGGTAATTAACAATTATGCATTCACAAGACGAAAAGACAATCAACAGAATTAATTATAACAGAACTTGTTTAATTTTCTAAATGGACAACCCTTTTAAAGTGTTTGTTTAACCTAAGCATGTGTTTTTTCTTAAAAGAGATACGATAAAAACAAAACACAAAAACTCAATGAAAGGCATAATAATGGTGTTAAGGGCTGCAACGATTACTCATCGATTATGAAATGAATCGACAACTAAAGCAATAATTGATAATCGCCAAAGAATTGAATCATTGATATTGTCAAGTTCTTTTTTTGCAGACACCTATTAGTCTATACAAATTTGATATTACTTAATATACTTAATATTACTTAAAAGCTAAATTTTAACAAAATTGTTGTTAACTAATTTGTTGGCTATCATGAACCAAAATTGTATATTTAAAGTTGACAAGATTAATTTCTGTGTCGCTGTGAATATTATGGAAAGGAAAAATATCCAACCGATTAGTCGATTAATCACTTCAATAATGTGCAACTAATCGACTATTGCCGTTGGTGGCAGCCCTAATGGTGTTAGCGCTGCGCATCATCACTTCGTAATGGATAGAATTATGAAATTCAGTTTTTAACAGAGCCAGTAGCTCTAGGAGCATGCCAAAAGAGCGATTACTCGGGGCGAGACAGCTATAGTCGAGAATTTTTTTTCACAATTAATCACGTCATCGTTTCAGCTCTAATGCCTGAACTGAACTGCGTGAGGAGGTCATAGACACTCACGGAATTCACGTACTGACCCACCCCCCCCCAGCCACACACAACGCGCGAAAGTGACGTATTCTCGGCGGCGCTGCGCGTGAGACCGGCGCGAGCACAGGGGAACTGGGAGTGACGCACGCCGCGGTAACCACCCGACAAGGTGAACAACAGGTGAGACACCATCCTTGTGGGAGGAGGTCGAGGGGGAAGGGAGCGAGGTTGGGGAGGCAGTGTGGGCCGACAACAAGGAGCGTCGTCTCAAAGTTCATTAGCAGCCACGCCCTTTAGACAGAACACACACGCTCTAGGGAGCCACCGCGTCAAGAACAATCTTTCTAGTACATTGTCTAATTATTCATCAGATCCTTTTAATAGTAATAGAGTCGATTGCCCTAAAGTGGGCCACTGCCCAATGTGGGACACCTAAGCTCCAGTACCTCTGGCTCCTCCATAAACTAATGAATGTCAGTGTTACTACACTAAAAGCAAACTACCGGTATATTAATGTGTCTACAGTCTAACATTAAGTTCAGAACTACATTTCACAGTCTCACCATAGGCAACTGACTGTCCCACATTAGGAAGCTGCAAAAAAGGGCCCACATTAGGGAAATCCACCCTAAATGTTCATCTATCAATAATCTTAAAAATCTCAAAATATCTTGCCTGTGTCCGTTCACTCACTCTGCGGGCAGCGGTACTTAGAATAGCTCAGCATAGCATTAGCTTAACAAATCACTTCTGCATTTGTCCTATTTAAATCTTTTACACAACTTTTAAAGTTCGGTTACCCAAAGTCATGTGATTTTTTTTTATTTTATTTATTATTTTTTTCAGCATCAGCCCCATTTTTAAATCTTTATTGGATAGGATTAGTCGAAAGCAGGGTTTCTCCCTCAATAAAAAAAATGAAAAACGGAGCTTGCGCCCCCAGAAAAAAAATCATTAAAAAAATATAAACCCAACAGGAAAGTGGAATTAAACACGTTTAATGTATTCCACTCAGAACACTGGGCCCAACCTGCCGGATAATTAGTCGCCGTTTGTTCTGTGTGCTGAATCACCCCTGCTGCCTGCCCCCAATTCTATCACAGCAGTGTACGCCACCGCGGCGCTAACGAGAGGGGATTTCGTCCTATGCTGCGCAACTGGGAATCCCCAATGTGTTTCCTAGGTCGCTAAAAGGCATGCTTCCGGACACGCACACACACAAGATGTCATTATCGTCAAGGGGGAGAGACATTAAGAGAGCTGGAGTGACATTCAAACTAGGGCTGTGCCAAAAATCAATTTAAAATCTGATTATTTTGCTCAGAGGGTTAAAGAAACAGGGAAATCGTCAAATCGAAATTTCATTTTAACTTGAATGATTGTAGCATAGTGTTGAAGGGCTGGCTGATTTAACATGTTATCACAGCAGCACTATGGATAACTTGGTTTATTTATAAATAAACCAAAGACTGGTATAAAATATTAACTTTATTAAAATTATTTATTCAAACGTTCCGTTCTGAACGGGTCAGCCAGGCCTATCTTTAAAGTTTTCCTTCTGGCACCAAAATATCGGCCCTGAACCGGTTTGGAACGCAAAAATTTTGTTCGTTCTTAAAGTTACTAATGTACTTGTGAAATATTTTTAATACGTTTTTTATATAGTTTATACAAAATATATTTGGTGGACTTTCAAACTTCAGTGCAACTGTATTAGCGTGAAAACCGAGTTTAAAACGCCATTACGTTCGCTTCCTCGTCTGTCCACAAGATGGAGCCCCAGATGAATGGGGCTTGATAACAGTGAATCGGAAATAGTCTCCCAGACATAGGATATGTTAAAATATATAGAGAACAGAAAAAAAAAACGTTTTTAACCGGTTTTGTGGATTTCATAATGTTTCGTTTCAGTTTCCGGTCCTCGTATTCAGTAAATTTCCGTTCGTTTTCGGTTTTCATTTTCGTTCCTTGAACCCAGTGCTTAATTTGTAAATTACCAGGTGCCGGAACAAAATTACATACAACAGCAAGTCGATGGCGTCATGGACTCAGGTGCCGGAACGCACGGGAAAACAAGTAAAAACGACCCAACGAGTCCTGCACGGGTCCGTTTTTTGAGAAGCACATCACCCGTACCCCTGCTTAAGCCTAACCGCTAAACGACCCATACTTTTTCGGAAAATAGCGATTTAATAGCGATTTCGGAAGATAGCGATTTCGGAACATAGGGGTGTCCCGCCCAAAACAGGAGGTTGAAATTTAGTCCCACCGCCTGAAACGCACTTCCAGTGTCTGTATAGCTGCCTGTGTAAAGTGATCGTAGCGGATCGAGGTGACTGAATTTGTCACACAAAACGAACAACGGTTCAAAATCCGATCACTTGAGGTCGCTTTTTGACCAGTTTTCCATTATCCACCCCACTGCGCTCACCATTTTTGCATAATCATTGATGAAATACAGTCAATAGCCGACTTGAAGTTACTCACCGATGTGGTCACATGTTCTTCTGGAACAATGGGATGGCTGCTTCCACTAGTAACTCCAACAAAAAATAGTAAATGGAACGGTTTGGGAAGATTATTGAATCATGCGCTTGTGGGGAACAGATCCCCACTTGACCATTTGGGTGTGGAATAGCACAGCGCAAGTTATGACCACCCTTTTTAAATACGCGGTAGGGGTGTGCACCCACTGAATAGACTTGAGAAGAAAAAAATTGTCAAAGACACGGCAAAATAAATGGCACCGGAACATTTAACTGGAACTAGCTGCCGAACTATAGACAAGTTTACGTGCCAAAATGCCTTTTATCCCGACACTCTTGACACACACTGGACACTTCTAAGCTGTGTCTCACTTTGCGTCGGTGCACTAAAAATATACTGCATTACATTAAAATGTGTAGCGAGTGTGAAACGAACAAGCAGGTTGCTTCATTAGAATCACCCAACGTATATAATTGGATAAGAAGCACATGACGTAGCCGGGCAGGGTTCCCAGCATGCAACAGGAGCAGCAAGTGTTGAGAACTGGAAAACACCATGACCTAAAGTCTGTGCGCTACGGTGTAAATATAAAACAGTTGGTTGCCCTACGCTGATTACCGTCGAAGCCATCACTGTGTGTATATACTCGATTATAATTACCATTTCGCCCTCGTTACCTGCGCCGGGGTGGAGCCGCGAAGCAGGTTATGTTTTTGGTAGTGTTGGTTGGTTTGTCTGTCCCCAAGGTAACTGAAAAAGTTGTGCACGGAGCTGGATGAAATTTTGTGCAGTTGTTGGAAAGGACACACGGAAGAATTGATTACATTTTGGTGTATTTCTGTAGCCTATAAGTAACATAATCATACTCAATCACCAACTTACCAATAGTTCGCTTGGCGCTTACCGCGGTCACTTGACCACACTTCTGGGTCGCATGGGGGCTGCTGGGAAATGTAGTTGCCATGTCTGCCGGTGGGAATACAGTTTATGGGTCAATCGCAATCGCGCTACTCGAGCACTTGCATTGCTAATGGGTTGCCACACATACTGCTAGCACTAAAAGTACTATTTTTTTGCACCACTACGGCACAGGTTTGCAATCTCTGAGTGCTTCTAGTAACAAATGCATTGATTTTTAGTGCAACGCTGCCAATGCCATCTCTGTTGCTAATTGAAATGCACAGCACTTCCTCACCAAAACCACCCATCTCAGCTTCTAACAGTACGTAATACCGTGGCCTTCATAGTTCTGATGCGCCCCGGGCAGAAGCCTCGGGCAGTGTATGTATTTGGCTTGTAGACCAAATGCACGACCCAGGGACCGACAGTGTTGGGCAAGTTCACTTTCAACATGAACTTGTTCAAATCTCAGTTCAGTCCTTGTAAAACAAATTTGTTCATTCATCGTTCATAGATCATCATTTTGAATTATAAACAGGTGGTTCCCAAAATGACCAAACATTATTGACGATATACAAGCAGATCAAAGGACAATGTTTAACTCTTTCAACGTTGTGTTAGATTAGGGGCTGGGTTTGATTCTCAGAGGGGGATAGAAACGGTGCAGTTTGGAACGTGTTTTTTTGCTTAATTGCTGGGTTTTCGCTCAGAAGGCTTTTGAAATCTGATATGAACTAATTCTGAACTAAAATACACCTCAGTTCAATAACCTCATGTTCACGTTAACCTCAAATACGAAGGAGTTCATTAATTGTTGTTCTTTGGGTACAACACTGGGGACCGTACTGAGGTAAAGCGTCATGTTGAAGTTGGAAGCCTTCATTTCAAACCACCCAAAAACGAGACAAAAAGTTTAATTAACTCAACTCAACAGATTTTCATATAGCACCAAAATCGCAGCCGAAGCTGCCTCAAGGCGTTTCACAAAAGTGATTTCTTTTAAAGATTTCGATTCAAGGAATATAGCAGCTAGAGGACTGGAAAGAAAAGAGAATGAAGAAGGAGGTCGAGATTTTCAATCAATCTCAATCTCAGCCTAGTTGAAAAAATACTCACAGTTTTTGATTAGTTGTTGTTAGTGTTAATTTGTTTTGATTAACAGAACTCCTTTAACGGAGGACTGAAGAAAAGAGGAGATTGAGATTATCAATCAATCTCGGCCGAGTTGAGGAACTAACTACTGGTTCTTATTATATGTTGTTGATGTTAATTGGTTTTGATTGATTAAAAAGTTTAATCAAGGGACTTGTTTTCGGTTACACGCCTGCATTCCGAAGCCTCTGCATTCCAAAATGAATTTTGGTGCATCATTTGCCGTGATGTAAAGTGCGAATCCCAAAAAATATATGTTTTTCAGTGCTGCCCAGTAGCTCAGTCGGTTAGGCAGTGCACTGGAAAGCATGCATATGCCTTAATGGCGCGGTGAGTCGGTGGTTCGAATCCCACCACTGACGTATTTCCCGTATGTCTAGCCCCCATCTTCACCCGTTTCCACTAAATAAAGCTTGGGAAAAAACTGCCTTATAGGCTACAGAAATGCTCCTCTATCTTTTGTCATTTCCAACAACTCTGCAACATTTCATCCAGATCCATGCACACCTTTTCAAGTTATTGAGGGGACAAACCAATATGGCTAAAAACATAACCACATAACAATAATATCAGGCCATCGGTAAAAAATGTTAAACGATGCAGCGCTATTGATTAGCGGAAAGGTAAAGGAGAGGTATGCCAGGAAAGCACAGCGGGAGAAATCCCATTGGTAATACGCCGGTGGCACGACAGAGAAATGCATTAGCATGCTATTAAATGGTGTTAGATTGTGCGGCTGGCACAATTTATTACAGAGATTGTAGACTCGGCAGTACAAAAGAATTAGATTGACTGTCAGAGCGGTGACTAATGTGGAGCCGTCACCCACACAGCAAGTTAAAAACTTAAGTGTTTGACAAGGAGCTGAGTCAGTCCGTCAACGGTCTTTTCAATCACAGGTCAGAGAAATACGTAGACTGAACAACACAGACTAAAAATACAAATGTCAATGGTTACAATAATCCCTAGAAATCCAGAGCAGAGGTTCTTAAAGGGGAGTGCGCACTATAAATTCTACCCGCTCCTAAACCATGTACTGCTTTATTTTGCTACCCACCACCTTCCCCTGCTCTACGACCAAGATGGAAAAAGTGTTGTGTATGATGTGATCTTGTCACGTCGCTTGGCTCTGTTCATGCTGGGGTGAGAATTTCCTAAGATACTGCTGCCTTCTCACCTTGTGTGCTAGGGAGAAAATTCTCTACACTACTGCTGCTCCCTGAATTAGTGCTTTTCCATGGTACTCATGGAAATAGGGGAGTTCCTCCAAGCAGAGTCATACCGCCAAGCTAATTCTAATTTCAATAAGGAGTTGCTTCTTAATCTTCTGTTGTGTTTCTTGACTAAAATGGTTCTGACAGAAATTTGATGGAAACAGACCATAACGGTGTCAATTCCATGTTACTCCGAGGTCTCTGCATTCCAAAATTAATTTTGCATTACATTTGATGTGAAGTGCAAATCCAGAAAACAATCCGTTTATTTTGTTAGAGTCCCTCCAAAACTCTAACCTAACCGTAAAAAAATAATCCGATCAATTTTGAGATTCAAACTTTACGGAATGGAGTTCGGAAGTTTGGTTCAACTGGCCGATCGATGGTGCAGGTTCACTCCAGTGCAGGGCGGTTCAGTCTGGTTCAGAGTGGGTGGTATTCTGTGGCGGTGTGGTCGTCTAACAGGATGACTGCAGGCGTCGTGGGTTGGCGGTCATCAACGTTGTCGTTGAGAATTCAGCACATCAGCTGCTCAGATGATGGATGAGGCTCGGCTAATTGAACCCTTGGGGATCCGCCGCGCCGCCGCCGACATTCCGCCGTGGCGCAGTCGGGGATGAAAACATTGGAATTCTGAGACGACTCTTTTCAGTTGTTGTTTTTTTTTTTCTCATTTCTGGGGCGTATGCAAACGGCGTCTAATGTTGTCCTCTCTCTCAGCACATCTGTTGGTGAGAGATTGTAAGGAACCAGGTGGGTTGATTCACTCTTTCAGTGGTCACTATAGATCTTCGTCAGGAAGCAGCATACTGGCATAGAGGTTTCTAGAAAAAAACAGAGGCACTCAGAGATTGCAAACCTGCGCCGTAGTGGTACCAAAAAAATACTACTAGCAGTATGAGTGGCAAACCATTATCAATGCAAGGCTTCATAGAGTAGCACGATTGCGATTGACGCCACCGGCGAACATGCTCAGCACAAGCCAACTACATTTCCCAGCGGCTGTTGCGACCCGGAAGTCTGGTCACGTGACCGCGGCAAGCACCAGCGATCTATAGGTAAGTTGGTGATTAAAGGCCCCAACATACTTCACGGTGGGGTGGGGAGCAGCCCGCCGTAAAGGTGAACACGTGACCGCCGTCGCGTCGGTTTGGGTAAAAGGTGGTCATAGTCCAGATCACCGCGGTGCCCCACCTCCCTCTGCCCCCCCGGCGGCTCCATCTACTCTCCTCCAAAAAGAGTGCTCGCGGTGCACTCTGGAGGAAGCGACAACAACACCGGACTCCGCCTTGGCTGCTTTGCTGTGTGTGTTGATGTGTGTGTGTGTGCGTGTATGTGTGTGTGTGCTTGTTGTGTGTG